>JAQFYB010004086.1:0-17280 GCA_034694085.1 Pogonognathellus longicornis | reverse complement strand
TATGACTGGTAACATAATAGTACCCCACCTGGGGAACTATTTTGTCCCTGGGGTACTATAAGCGCCACTACGGTATACGCATACACACGTTTATAATAAAGCCATTGGCCTGAAGTTGGACAGTTGTAGGCTAGTCTCCCCAATTCATTATAAAAACTAAAGTGTCTTACCTATATAGTTACCTATAGCTGCATGCTCAATTATAATGCTAGTCTTTCTCCACCACACCATGACAAATGCATTTATTGTTGGGGATGTTATAGAAAAAGTTATAAGGCCAATCTCAACTGACGGATGTTCCGCCTTAATGTATTTCCTGCAGAATTTGCAATAATTATAGATCATGCAATCTCCATTTAATTAGTTATTGACTTCTTCAGGAAAACGAAAAACAACATTTTACTAATACTCACACAAATAGAGTAGAACAAAAGTAAAAGCTAAGCGACAAATTTAAAGAGAACGACACCAGACATTATATTCAATAAAAAACAGAAATTAATAATTACATACTAGTTGCATTTAGAAACAAGTGATTCGACACACCACACAGGTGCACCTTTTTATTAAACTCCCTAGGGCTATCAATATATGCATATACTAAATAGAAAATTGAAAAGCAAACTGTATAGGTAAAAGTAGATTGAAGAAGTATAGTTTGGATTTGAAGCAAAGCTAGCTGCCTATATAGGTATATGAATGAGCGACTGGTTTTTAAATAGCACATGGTTGTTGGATCACGCAGTTAGACAAGTATTATATTTTACTGTATAACATTTCTCCTAAACTTTGGTAGGTAGGCATTAGGTATGTAATTTGTTTTCAGAATGTCATTTTGACAGGTGGACGAATTCAGCATTCAGGATGAAGAAATCGTTTTATTAAAATATGTCCCTTTATAATATTATTGTACTGTTACCTTCAAAGGAAGATCTGAGGAGCTTTTTGACTTTGTACTGCATGTATACAAATACATTACGGAGTCTACGCACAGAATGGCTACTGTAAAGATAACGCACAGGCATATTATCCATAGTTGAGACGGACTGAATTACTTGTGAACTTCGGACAGATTGTGATTGCAAGTGAGACAGATTGAAATTGAAGCGAGACTGCAGCTCTGAAATATTATCATTTCCTGCCACGCCGAAGTTTGAATGCCTACTTACAATATATTACAGGGTTAATATCCTTTGAGATTGCAGAATTCTCAGAATCACAGTTTTGCATACCTGTACTGTGTCGATGTGTAGGCCTAAAGACTTATATTTTATAGGATTCACTTTAGATTTATTGCAAATATTTTTCTTTATTGCTTCGTTTGCCTTTGTGCCGTGGAAGAAAGGTGTAAATGGGAGTATGAATTAATTTTTAGCATGTAGCAATTCGTCCGTTTGGCAGATGTACTGTTACTTACTATACACACTTTACAACCAGATTGCTTGGAATGCTCGCATGCAATTCTGCTAGGATTTTATTTTAGAGAGCGTTATTTCATGAAAGAATGCTGCAAAAATGCAGTCGTAAAGAATGAAGGTGCAGAAAAAATGTAATTAGCATATATGTAGCGTAAAGATTTTATGTAGTGCTACATAGGAAATGGTGAAATGTTCAGAGGGTTGTCAAAGTTGAGATTACAATGGAGAAAAGGGAAATGATGGAAGTAAAATAATTTTGTTTGAAGAGTTTAGTCAAAGTTTATAATTTATTATTGAATACACACCATGTATATTCCGTACTCTAAACTAAACATCTTTAAGGACACAGATTGTAGTATTCATAAAATACGTTGTGTAACAATAAGTATATATTATTATTATGAACCCTTGTCTTCTGCTTTCTTTAAAAATCTGAGGTTGACACGTAAGTTATATATACAGTCGTATAAATATAACATCAACAGGAAGAACTTACATTCAACTTTTTCAGCTGCACCGTGCGTTCTTGTGTATAACAAATTATTATAATATGAACTGCTCAAAATGTAGTTTATATCATATTATATTATTACAATGCGAATACAATACAACTATACAACTGATGCAATAATGTTCTGGAGTTCTTGTAATTTCATTCTGGACAAGGACTGACGTTCTTGCTGTGATTTATCGTACATTAATTCGTCTATTAAAGGGAAAATGACAACATTAAATGACAATGATATTTTATAGGTGATGACTGGACACTAATTGATGAAATCATAATACTAATTACTATAAACGAATTTACAAGACCTTTAACATTCGACAACAATCTGAGAGAGATCACTATTATAATATACCTGATTATAAGATCATGTTTAAAGAACCACCAAGTATATTAATATCTGGGCAAAAGGTTTTTGATGCAGATTTGAGTTTTCTCAGGGTTACGAAACAATTTTGTTTAATGTCAAGGATGCGGATGGCGCAATTTATTTTCTACACAATATAATAAGGTAAAATAATAATATTAAACCCGAATTCAAATATCGTTTACATGTGTATTTTGATTTCCGTTCTGTGAAATCCTGTGCTACAATTATAATTAAACAATGTTATCAATTAAATCACACAATTTAAGTAAATTAATTCAAATTCTGAATATACTAACTTTTTACATTTGGGAAATTAATTTACATTTGTAAAAGAGTGAGACAGTGCCTAATGTTTTCTACATGTTTCATCTCTTATATGTGTGTATATATGCAATAGTATAAGTAACACCACAAATCAATTCATTGTATCTACTTCTACATGAGCGTTGTATATACGATGCTCGAGTTACAGAAATACAGAAGGAGAAATATGAGATAAATAGTATTTAATGAACAACAATGTAATGTATATTATTATAATATTGTGGGGTTGCGTTACGAGCAATTCTATTTAGTATGACATAATAACAAAAGGCAGAAACAAAACAGCGTGTGCATGGCAATAGAAAACTCATTCACACAATTTGTGTCGGACTAAAATCAATTTACCTGTTCATACTTTCATACATCACAAAAAAGAAATTATTTATAATGTAAAAAACTTATAGAAGATTACTAATAATGTCACTACAGTTATTTACTACATTATTTTCCAAAAACTAATTACTAAATGCTAATAAATGTAAAAGACACTGGTTGAAATTAATATCCATGCATTAAATTAATACAGTATATATACATAACATATAAAAGCAACAAATTATGCTGAATTACGGATACTTTTTAAACTATTTAGCAAAACTTTACTATTTGTTGTACATTTGTCTGAAAACGAATAATATTTAAGGTATAGGTATGTCTACTTATAGTTTTTGTAAGTTGAATCAACGGATGCTTATTTATAGTCTTTCTCACTTAGTTTGTTTTGTGTATTGTTTCTTAGTAGTATACCTGTATCTGTAATTGATAAATATCTACAGGGTAAAAATGGTCACGCAGTGCAGATTTTTTTAAAAAAAACAAAAATAAATGAAATGCTAGCAGCAACGTAAACGTAAGTAATCAGTAGTATTGTGGTTAATTTTTTACAGTTGTAATTGATGTGGATATGAGCGGAGCGTGGCGTATTTATCATCATTGTATGTATCAGTAGGTATTCAAATTTCTACCGTATGAATCCAAACGAATGGAAATAATTGAAGCTGTAAATAAAAATAGCTTGTCTGTGTGAACTGTAATATAGTAAATAATACGTTCCAAAACTTCAAACCTTAAACCAAACTATGTATGAGAGAATAATATTCAGGTGATGAGAACTACTTAACTCAAATAACAATTAAAAGTATTAAATGACGACACTACGTATTACTCGTAATGTCGCGTACCGTACAAAGATTAAACTGAATTCTCTACTATTTTACATAAATTAATAAGTCATAAGTGTATTTGTAATAGTAAATGGAAACCGCAAGACATACAAAGACATTTGAATCATACAAACTAAGTGCTACAATGACATTAATAACTTAAATGCTAGAATCATGTATATAGTCATAGTAGTACAACAAACTTATCATGTCAATTAAATATACTGATGATATATTGAAATTATTATTACATTTAAATATTAATATTATTAAATTGAGAGCAATCATTTGGAAAGTTGTGAAATGTGAACCTATCCTTTGGCCATCTTGTTATATACTGTAAGTAAATACTTGTAAAATTTACGGAAAGTCTGAAATCAATGTGAAAGACGGATTTTTAGCCGACCCAGAAATATAGGACGACTTAAGTAACCTAACTGTTCTTGAGGGTGATGAGAAAAATAATTTGCTAAGTCATTTTCATTTGACGTCTGTAATGAATGTGCTACTTGTTTATAACTGTTAATACCAATGAGGTATTGCTATCGTAGCATGTGGTACATAGGACAAATACTAAAATATCAATAATTCTAACAACAGGACAAGTGTTTTTTTGAAAATGAAAGACTAATACGCGTTCTAATTAAATCTTATCACGACTAACTAATTAACTACCTACTCTAATTCATTGTTGCAAAATAAATCCTTTTCCGTTCATAAAGCTTAAACATTAGCAGCTAAAATAGTCGTAGGTAGTTCATTAAATACTCCCATTTGTTCATCATATATTACGTACAGAATCTACAACAAATCTCAACTTGGAAAATTAACTTACGTATATCTTAAACTTAAACTAACAAAGTTGATAAAATTTCTATTGCTACAACAGATATAATATTCTTCAACATCAGAAAGTTCAACAAGTTTTACAAAAATTCTAACTAAACTAAAATACCTACATATAAATAATGTCAATCTTTTTGATTGGCATTCATAATTCATTTATCTTTACTTGTCGTCTTATATTTGAGGAGGATATGCAGAGTTGTGATCTCTGTACATTGGAGAATTTTGGCCTATGAACTGAGGATCGTTATTACTGGATAGCGATTGCTCCTCTTCTTGACCGTTGCTACTTCCGAAGCCACCTCCTGTATAAATTTTAAACAAAATCATGTTTTAGTAAAAATAAAATCGGGTTTTATAATTTAGCCTCATAAAAGAGTTTAACTATAATTTCGTATGATGGCTAAGGAATCTTACCTGATGCAAAATTTGGCATTTGGTTTAGGAATGGGAAAGGTACAGAGCCTCTTCTCAAAAGCAAATGAACACTTGTTCCTCCCGTTTTAATCAGATGAATAGCTTGTGCATGTGACATCCCTTGGGTACTCATACCATTTATTTGCAAAATTTGATCACCAACCTGAATGTGAATAAAATATAAAGAATAATTGAATAAGAATAAAACACATTTAATAACAGTTTGATTAGTTGTGAGAATATAACTTAAGTTTTTTATATGATGCTTGTTAATTACCTGCATACGACCATCTACGGCTGCTGGGCCATCTTCGGCAAGACGCAATACAAATAAAGGCATATTTTGGAACTCCTTTCCTCCTCGAATAGAGAAGCCGAAACCTCTCGCTCCTCGGTTCAAATGAACAGAAAATACTTGCTCTAAACTATCTGGATAAGAGGATGAGCCACTGTGACTGAAAAATTGTAACAAAAATGAATTAGAGAAAGTTATTAAAAAATTCGATGCATGTATGTTATCTGCAAAATTTGATGTTTATATTCTCACTTTGAACTGAAGTGCACAGGATGGCTGTCAGGAGAAATAAAAGCTGTACCAATTTCATAGCCTTGACTTTCTTTTAAGCTTAAATTTTCTAAGTCCGACGGCGTCATCATATTAGAATGTGAAGGCTGCCCGGGTGAGTGTTGAGCAGTATGGGTGATGCTACCCCCAGCATTTGTACCAACCGGGAACACACTCAACGTCAATACCAAGCCCGAATCTTTTATTAACTGCACAACTTGACTATGGTGAAGTTGAGAGATATCTATTTGATTTACGGCAAGAATTCGATCTCCCACATGAATTTGACCACAACGATCTGCTGGACTTCCATCGACTATCCTACCTATAAACACAATACCAATAAAAATATTACTCTATCTATAGTACTTAATATCGATTCTGACTATACGTATAAATACATTTTTAATTGTCAAATACCTATTGTAGCTCCAGCTTTAGTGGCACTAGAAATAATTACAAATCCGAATCCCTCTGTAGGCTGTCGTTTGAGTGTCACGTGTAAAGGCGACGCTCCGGTTGGAGAATGAGCAGGTGGGGCTGTGGACTCTGAGCCGGAAGTGCTTGCATAAACAGGCCTTCTTATGGACAAATGAACTCTTCCCAAATTGGCAGAGCGGGCCATAAGTTGAACAACGGAATGGTGAGATGCTCCAATAACCGAAACACCATCCACAGCCACAAGCTGATCATTGCTCCGTAAACGACCATCCAAGGCTGCAGCTCCTCGGGGGACTATGTGACCGACTGACACTTGAGAGCCTTCTTCTGTTCCACCCACGATTCTGAATCCGAACCCTTCTTGACGTCTCTGAAGTTCGATTGTCATTTCCACCCATTCTCTGCAAAGAAAAAAATATAGGTATTACATTTTTGAAAAGCAATAAAAAATGAAATATGTGTTGAAAACAAAATGAAAGAAAAAAGATGTAGGTGTACCTGATCATTGGTAGCAGATTGAGATCGTTGGCCACAACACCTTGCTCACTATTTGTCATTCCAACAGAACTGCTGGAAAATCTCTCAGATAAATATGGATGTGAATTATTCGTAGAATGGGACATGGATGGTTGGATATCTCCATTGAAAAGACCTTGTTGTCCATTAAACTGACCCACAGAATCTAACGTTGGAGTTTTCGGTCTATCAGGCAAACTGTCTCTTAATCTCGGCCGTCCGAGACCAAGATCTGCTGTAGGAGTTTTGCTTCGAGGAGAGATTCCTGGTCGGTTGGATATCAGCCTTGAGTCAGAATAATGATTGGAAGCACCTATAGCAAAAAACAGGACGTTAATTTATACCTTCACAAACTGATATTATTTTAGGGTTACAGAGTGCATGGATTTTAAACAAACCCGTGTTGAATTTGTGGTTGTACGCAGGTTGCATTTGAATTCTTTGAATTGTTAGCGACGCTTCTCTCCCCAATGGAAAATCTTTTAGCACTTGAACTACTTGTGTATGACTGAGACCTCTTAGGTCTATTCCATCTATTGCTATGAGACGATCTCCTTCTTCCAGACCTCCACAATGTGAAGAATCTAAAACCTTTTTTACCTGCCAAAGCAAAACATGTATTTATTTTATTAAATCAATATTATGAACAACATTACGGAATAACGGGCATTTGTAATTGTAAACATGATTGAAATTTTAATGTTGATATTTCAATTGATATTACATTTTTACATACCTTTTGTCCATTTACACTATCTGCAATGGTAAACCCAAAGCCTGCTGTTCCTTTGATGATACCGACTGTAAGAAAAATCCCTGTTTCAATAATGGGGTGCTTTGGCATTCCTTTTTCAGTTCGCGGGTGTGCAGGAGAGTCTAATAACAAATCTACACTGGCAGGACGCCCGCTATTTGACTTTCCATACGCAATTCTGTCAGTTGATAATTCTGGGAGGGAATGAGCCGAGTGAGCAAGACTGTCGGGTGTTGATGGTCTCCCTACCCAGTCTAGGTTTGGCCTGAAATATCAAACTGTCATTACAATCTCATCGAAAACATTTTTTCATTTGTAATTATTTTCTCGTTATATCACGTTGAATAAAAATGAAAAATTGAATTAAAGTAAAAGGTTACCTTTTATCACCACTTTCATTTGATGTAGCAGGAGCGACAGCAACGGTGGTGACAATTTCGGTGTTCGGATCTGCGGGATCAAATGGGAGTGGATATCCGCGGCAAATTTCCAGATGTACTTCTTCGCCGGGTGAAATACTTTGAAAAATGGACACCATTTCTTGATGCGTGTATCCTAGTACACAACGACCATTGACTCGTACTAAAACATCTCCTGTTCGAAGCTTGCCATCCCTCCAAGCAGGACCATCCGTAACAACCGATCTGTAAATAGTACTTTAATAAATTGCTTGTGCTGTGCTTTAATAGATTTGGCAAACTTTTATTGAACGCATGAAAAATATTGCTGAAATGACTCACTTAATTTGTAAGAATTCGTCTAATCCGTCGTCATCGTCTCCACCGACAATTGTGAAGCCCAGACCTCTGGAAGATTTGACAAGAGTGGTAAGAATTCTCTCGCCGACAAGTTGTGAAGGGTCTCTTGTGAAGAAGCGAAGTGAAGGTCTATCTACAGATTTGACACGTAAACCACTAGTGTTCATACTTGGCACAGACATATGGTTCATATTAATAGGCACATTTGGATTCGGACTGTCGTGAGGATCAGGCATTAAATCCACGGGAGTTTTTCCTCGTGGAATTGACAATCTATTGTGATTTAGCGGAGTTGTGGGTTTTGGTAGAGTTAGCGGTGCATTAGAGTTAGACGGGGAGGGACGCATATGATGATGATCACTCGGAGAAAACTTACTATCTTCATCATTGCTATCTTCGCTATTGTTCGATTTACTTTGTTTTGCTTGTATCACTGGATTTTCAAACTGAGTTCGTCTATTGACATGATCAATGTAATAAGTCCCGTAATGGGGATCTTCGATTTTTTCCCAACCAAATGGAAGCTCGTCGTTGTCACAATCTTCAAGAGATAACTTTTGAATTCTTGACAAACGAGGATCCAGCCAGTGAGACGTCCCAGTATTGTGACTGCAGAATTACAATAAAAATTATATTTTTAGATTAACACTTTTCTTTTCCAAGCACTCTGCTTGTTTCTCTTGTTTGTTTTGGGTGTTTGGTCTTGAGAGTTTACAACGGGGAGTTGTAAAGTCAAGAGTTATTTGCTAATGCTGCACTTGAGTAAATGACTTCACGACTGATTTACAAGGAAGTGAGAAAAACTTACTCGATAAAATAGACTTCTCCTTTTTCTGTGTAAGACAGTTCCCAGTTGGCAGGCAACGGGCCGAGTTCGTCATGAGGAGGAACTCGGTGAGCAGAATATGTGAGCGGAGCAGGATGAGACGGGCTATTTATATTAGAAGAGGACGGCTCGTCATCACCTGCTCCAAGGGCTTCGACATTCGAGCGATTTCTTCTTCGTTTCCCCTCCGAACTGGGATGCATACCAGGCAGAATGGCTCCATTACTGCTTTCACCAACTGACTGAAGCCCGTCAGCACTTCCCAGCTGCGAATTGGCACTTCTCATTCGACTTGCCCATGGCTTTGGCGTTCCGTAGTGATTGCCTGGGTACAGTTGTGAAAACAAGACACGAAGTAATTAAATGCCAAGAAAGGAAAGTAAAACTGAAAACGGAGCAGCACATGTACACGCACCACAGACATTCACCATGCATATTTTATTATTTACTTAAAGACCAAATAAACTCACCCGCATAGACTCCACTCTCGAGCAAACTTCCGTTTCTTTCCAACTCCATGAATTCCTCTACACTAAGAAATGTGTAGTCTACACCGGGAATTTCTCCAGGTCTTGGAGGTCGAGTTGTCACTGGAACAGTTCTTAAATACAAATTGTCTCTAACTACACCCTGAAGAGCATGATCTACAGATCCCTTTTGAAATCTTGTATTCAAGTATGAACGCAATTCAGGACCTAAACTCCCTGTTAACCGAAATTCAAAGAAAATGTTTTCCTTAGTAGAACTGAGCCATGGGAAATGTACAAGTTGGTAAATATTATGATGTTAATCAAGAAGAATAATTACCTCGTGGTGCGACGGTGAGTGTCGCAGAGTTTCCTCTTATACAATGATGGAGCAAGGATAAAACGTCGGCTTGTGTGTAACCAGCAACCTGAGTTGTAAAATGAGAAAAATATTTTATTAACACAGATTTATAACACGTTTTACACTTATTCAGAAAGAAGGCATGTCGTATCAGTGTGTTTCATGAAGCTAATAACTCGGTTTATTCTGGCTATTTGAGGGAATGTCAATGGTATCCTTGTACTTAAAGTCTTAAAGTTAAATGTGTAATCTGCAGTGCAGATGCAAAGAGAATCACGCACAAGTTTATCAGTGTGTTTATGTTGGCGAGAGTCGTTAGAGTTTTTGTAGTCTTTGTGGCTATATCGTAAGTATAATAGACGCGGTTACTGTTAGAGAAATAATGTTATCGCTCACTGAAACTTCTCTATATGTGTACCATCTAAGAAACACACAAATAACAAATAAAACTTTATGTTTGACAAGCTAATCAGAAGACTGCTGATTATTTTAATACGAGTGGCAAGATATTTGTGAACCAAGGGTTTTTTCCGCATTAGTCATTAAGATTGTACATTAACACCAAACATGAACATTCGTCCGCAGCATTTGCATTCGAGATATTGAGACTGATAGGTAAAAACGGTTTGGTAAATAATTCGATCTGTCTGCAACCTCAGCCGAGCTTTACGGCTTACTATAAATACACATGATGCTAACAAGCCTTCAATATCTGCACACTAGAAATGAATACGTGTAAACTATTTTTTTGAAACTTAAACTACCTAGTACACATTTCAGTGGACTCATTTACATAGAATCCCTCATTGTATAATAACCATATATAATTTCAGCTATATACCAATATAAAAGTAGTACACACAACACTCTTTCTCTTTCTGCACACATGTTTTATTTTCAACTGAAATCTGCATGACGGTATGTGTAACGCATATTGTCTCAGTCTCAGTCTCATGAAAATAAAAATTTGGAATTGACTGTATTACTTCTAGGTACTACGCATTTTTATTGGAAACTCTCTTGAGGCTCTTGGAATTGAGGTTTATAATAAGGTTCGTAATAGTATAACTCTAATACTACACTACATAAATACAATTACTAAAGTCGTAAGCAAATACCGTGTTTTGTGACTCATTCCTTTTCCTGCTTTTACTATAACTACTTTAAGTACAGACAGTGTCGAAAGTATCAAGTTGTTATTCTGTTTCTGCTGCCTGATTATATATACAAGGCATACCATAGACGAATAGTTCAACTTGTGCAATTAGTCGTTGTTTTATTATTCTGTTGTGTTTAAATCTGCTCAATAGCCATTAGAGTCTACTCAGTCTCATTTGTAGAGGATTAAAATTTATCTTCATGGTTATTTACTACGTACGTCCTATGACCATAATAACAATAATATTAAACAAAAACAAAAATAACGTGTATACACTGCCAACATGGTGAGAAAAACAGCAAACGAAACAAAACTATTGGAACGTGTGGACGTTAAATAAAAATAGGCTCAAGTTGCCTCAATATTTTAAAGGACTGTAGTTGTAAGGGATGGGACAAACACGAAATATTTTACCGACAGCAAAAGTTAAATTTTGCATTTCTTTTTGCAATTTTGCATATTTGGCCGACAAATGGATATTCATGTTTAAAGTTCAACAAGAACGAGGAAGGTAATATACAAACATGGGATAAAATCTCAGCGGTGATTTTCTAGGGTGTAATATTTTACAATTGCGAACTGCTGGTGTGTTTGAAACCTTTGTGAGACAAACGGGAATGAGAAAATAACTTTTTATCTGTTATGTATAATATCATGAAGAGTTGTGTATAAATAACATAATGGGTATAATATTTGAAGTAGGTACCTGCTGTCCCTGTATATCTAAAATGATGTCACTGGGTTGTAAATATCCAACAGCTATCCAGCCATTGATATCGGAGGTGAGATTTCCGATGCAGGCAAATTGTCCATTTTCTGAGCCTCCAACAATTTGAAGAGGGATTTCTCCGATATTGGAAGATCTGTCTGCAGCACCACTGTCTTCATCTTTGGGAAGTCGATTGTCAAGACCCATGGACGGAGGCGCAAGAACGACTTGTCGAAGAAGTTGACTCCAATGTCCACCGCCATTTCGGATCTCTTCAAATAAATCTCTTCGATCTGTGGAATCTCCGTCGTTTGCATTGCTATTATTGTTCTGGTCGTTGGAATTGTCGTTGGCATTCCCATTGTTGTTTCTGCTGTTGATGGCAGAACTGAGACTTCGGTTTAGTAGTTGAGTATTGTTGTTGGAGCCATCATATTGGCTGTCGACGGCTGGTGGGGAGAAATACTGAATTTGGGACGGTGGCAATGACGACGAAACCAGTCCACTGTCCGGCATGACTAAAGAACACCTTTACCAAAACATTTACTGCCACTCTGAAGAATGTTACTCTCGGTGTCACTTTTCCCGTTACAAACTGAATACTTCGGTCACAAAACCTTTTCCTCGATTTCCTCGACACAGTGCAATACTGCTTCGTTTTTGAGTAAACAATTTTGTTTTCTTTGCCCAAACAACATATACAAATAAATTCTGATAGAGACACTTAACCTATAGTAGCAGAACAACTAACAAACCCTCTCTAGTAATCCATAAATGCTTGCAGTATTTATCCACAATTTTCTACTTACAGTAAACACAATCAGTAGGTTAGGAACAATATTTGTTCTACACATACAGATATTTTACATTTGGGCCACTTCACTAATAAAGTGAACTGCTTAAATTCTCAGAATTGAGATTGTATTGTGGTTACATATATATATGTGATATAAAATTGTCGTACGATTAACAGAGTGCAAATACTGACAATAGGTTTTTTACTTCCTACTGATAAGGGTTGTATTATAAAATGGGTTTTCTGTAACAGCTTAACAAACAATGCTAAAAGTAGTGTACTACTATCAAACCATATTTACTGTAGTTTCTTAAAATAAATAATCTTAATTTGTGAACATACAATACTGTCAATTGTGAACATCTTCAGTTTTAACGCTGTTTTAGCAGATTCTGTTTTACAATTTCTTTGTAAACTATACGATTATAGTGGTATAGTTTTGACAATCTTTAGGTATGTAATAATAGAGTAGTTATACAGAGACTTATCAATCCGTCATATAATTCTCAATGATAGTAACACATTTTGTAAATCGACTTTTGATACAATTCTTGTTAGTTACAATTTCGATAGTAATTGTTACATCAGGTAAACTCACAGGACGGAATCGTTTGGTAAATGCTTCTCTGATGTAATCTGATTTCTGGAAGGAAATTGTTTACAATTAATGTTATTATAAGCTTTAATTAGATATATTGTAAATTGTACGGTTTATAAAATATTATACAAAATTCTTGAGTCGTTTGATGTATGTAAATATTTAGTAGCAGGTAAATAGCAGGTTTTCCAAAACTTCTAATGGAGACTTGAATGAATTTCCAACGTTGTATTTCTTGTGGTAATTCGAATGTGTCATTTAGACAAACAAGCAAATTTTAACAGTTACATTTGAATATATATCAAAATAGTACATATAATTTGTGTAACTCGTATAACAAACACAAACACACCAACAAGTGTATATATAAATCTTCTGTGGTATAAATTTCTATCTTTATAAAAGATAAATTCGATATTGTTTTGTTATTACTGGAGCGGCATTGGTGTATTGTAAAGGCACTTTTTCTTATGTTGAGAGTTCAGAGTTCAGAATACACTTTCAAGATCCTTTCTATTTTCTTTGCCACTCTACAACTCATTTTAACAACTTGGTTAGATATCTGTTTAACTTTTTGACATGTAACAGCAACTTAACAGCTTTTTCTCACTTGCAGTCTTTTTTAATTTAGCCTCTAAGCTGCGTCCGTAATAACAAGCCGGGAAGTATACAGAAAGAATACTTTTTTGCAAAACTGCTATTCTTGAAGTTTTTTGTTTGGAAGATGACGATTAGTACTTCTGCTACAAAGTCATATTATGTGTCATGCATATGCACAACAGACCAAATTGAACTCCTTTACACCACAAATCTCTATACATACATTCAAATCGTTGTTTTATAACCAAGATGATGATTTCATTTATACGTTGAGATGATTGTGCTCTATGATGCTTTCCACCAACATAAAACAAAACAATTCAACAAATCTTAAAGAGTGACGTTTGTTGTATGTAGTAGGTATACAATGTTGATGAGTAACAACAATAAACCAATACAAGGATTTTCTTCCCTACCTTATTTTCTTTTGTATTAAGCATACGTTTTAAGTAGTACTTTCAAAACCCTTGTTGTTAACAACTTATAGAGTAGCTACATTAAACATAACAATATTACTATAAGGTTGACAATAATTTCCTACACACATACTAATTTCCTTTTTATATCCCGACTACGCCAACTAGCATATCTGAGCACACGAAAAAACATTTGTGTATGTAAATTGCGGACTATTTCTTCAGCAATTAGTACAAAACGAATAAAACAAGTATGTACAAACTATACGACACATACAGGACAACGAAATAACATAAGTGTCTTGTGTGCAGGAAACAAAAGTAGGTCCGAGTCCTACATTTCGAATTTTCACCAAAGAGGAGCACACTCACTCACTTTCTGTCCACACATACTACAATCTACACACATCACATACTGCTTTTCTTTACGGCAACTCAATTTCTCAACAGTAATTAGCTAATTGTAACTCTGTCTTTTAATCGCTATACAATATATTCCTCGTCTTTACGACGAACATCCATGAGCTGCAGGAAATCAGCAAGCGACACTTTTTCCAATTTGAACAATTCCAATAGCTGCACAAGAACACTTCAGTAAAAGAAAGTTCATTTTGATCTTTAACTCGGTTGTCTGTTTGTAGTACGTATCCGTTGTGTGTGACTGTGTGAGTCTAAGTGTGTAAGTGTATTATATGTCCCAGTGATATTTAACTGGACGTTTGTCTTTGCATCTCCTATGTATGTAATGAACGTATGTATGAGTATGTATCCTTGTATATAGTATGAGTATCTTGTCGTGTACTATATTATGTGTAAACTCACATCTTTTACACTTCTCTCTGTATGTATAAGTGAACCAGTAGTATAAGTATATAGTGGAACAGTGTGTATGTATATGTGTGTATGTGTATTATATACAAACACAATTATTGGTCTCCTAAATAAGTAAGAGGAGGAATTGTCGTCGACTTCTTCCTACAGAGTCTCCTAATAACAGAGCAAGGGCTGGTGTGATTTTATGACTAAATATCGTAAAACAAGGAGACAAAACAAACTGAAATTTGTTGCTCTGAATAATCAAGGCGAGAGGACAGAGAGGACACAGAAGAATAGCAGTAGGAGAACACAAGCAAAGCCCACTCAGGAGCAATTTAATATCTGTGTGTGTGTTGTGTCTGTCATATCATCATCAGGAGAAGAACACAGAAAAGAAAAGGCAGTCAAGTCAAGAGTAGTAGTAGTATTAGGTATTGATGTTGATAGTCACGGACGGCACAGTAGTGCACTCTAATGTTTACGCTCAGGAAAGGAAGAATGGATGGACCATTTTAACTCGTTTGTTATGTTATGCATGCTCCTATTGTCTGTGTATACACCTATATAGATTATATATGCGAGCTAAAAGGTGACTAAAAGGGTTGAAGTAGATTTTCACAACAATATAACATACTTGTACTACATCCACTTCTACAACTACCACCACCACCATACCATTCCATACCACTAGTCTTTTAAAGCAAGTCTACTACTACGGTGCTACTACACCAACTTTAAGCGTCAGTCAGCAATTCAGCATCCCCGTGCACATCCAACGCTTTGCTTACATACAAAAACGACCAAGACGACGACCAAGTCCAAGACGACGATATACATTCACACACAGTATAATGCAAGACATACATGATGCATACAGATACAAGGGAAGTACAAGCACTACTAAGTCAACTCACACACACAGACACACACTACAAGAAAGACGCCAGAAAAGAAACTTTTAGACTTGTCAGAGAGTTTTATATTACTTATAATATAATAAGATGCATTGTGATAGCCAAAGCAAAAACTACTAGCTGTATGTAAGTAGTAGTAATAGTAAGTGCTGTGCATTGTATTCCATGTATTTATCTATGTTTGTATATAGAATGTGTATTAAAGAAGTGTTAGTTTGTATCTACTTATGTTATGTACAACGACTAACACTATGTGTGCATTGCGTAGCTATAAAGCTTTAGCTTAGTCTGCCTTATATTTATATATATTATTAGTATTTTTGTTCTAACTATTTATATTACACGATACACAAGGCATGTCGTATAGGGAACAGGGAATAATACCTTGTTGATACATACAGGGCAGCATTTTGTTATCTGATAGTCGAGTCAACCCAGAGAGTTACTGTTAAGAGTAAGTTTTAAGAGTTACTGTTAAGCTTGTTGACTAAAAGACTTTTGTTGACTAAAATGTATGTATCTGTACGTTGAGAGAGACAGAGAGAGGGAGAGAAAAAATCATGTTCAAGATATACGCAATGTATTAGTATGCAGTGCAGTGTACGTAGAATACGTGTTACACACTATAAAGATATATTTTTATGCAGGGATATGTAATTTCATAGTTACTATAGATGTATCACGAAGGTATTTAGGTATGTAGTAGTAGTATTAAATATTCTTTTTGCCCAACAACTTGTAGTTGTATAGTAAGTGGAGGGAGAGTTTCACTCAGCTTTGCCTGTGCCAGAGTTGAACTAACACATAAAGAGTCGTTTGTTTGTAAGTGGACTATAGTTTAAGTCCTAGTTTGTTGCGCAGAGATAGTAGCTTCATAGTGTGACTATTATACTACATTGGATACAAAACCTGCCTTGGCGTAGAGAGACGAATCATAATAAAAGACATTGATGGGAAGAATGAGATTCATATTACGATTTACGCTTTTGGTCACCTGTATGTCCTAGGTAGTCATATGAGAATATGGTTTTAGTTATACGTGTGGGTATCTCCTCTGTATAGTCTACAAGAAAATTGTGCACCATCCTTACTTTTACGTTATAAGGAAATGGCATGCTACTAAATTTGCTTATAGATTTCGGTTTCCAAGTTGCTTCCAAGAAATTCCTTAACAGTTTGCTTTAGATTTTTGTTTCATTAATTTTAGTTGACTTTTGGCACGACTTTTGGTTTAAAGAATGAGCCAACGCTTACGGCGCAAGAAGAATCCTTAAGGCTTATGGGGGTAAACATGTGATGTTCCGGGGTACTTTGAAACTGTGATTCAAGAATAAGCATGGCATGAATACGACTACTGTTGAACAATTGAACATCGATTGAACAACCGTTGGACATTTGAACAGCGATTGAACAACCGTTGAACACTTCAACAGCGATTGAACAACCGTTGGACATTTGAAGAGCGATTGAACAACCGTTGGACATTTGAACAGCGATTGAACAACCGTTGGACATTTGAACAGCGATTGAACAACCGT
>JAQFYB010004085.1:0-17283 GCA_034694085.1 Pogonognathellus longicornis | reverse complement strand
TAAAGTAGATAAAGTCGAAAAAGTCGAAAAAGTTGAAAAAGTCGAATAAGTCGCCGAATATTGAGTGAGCCTATTGTATTACTAGAAACAACTTATTCTAATTATGTTGAACCGATCAGTCAGTGTGTAGCATAGTAGCATTCCATACAAGACTGGAAATAATTTACGTGGAAAATTTTAGTCAAGTTGCCTTAGAGAGATTGTCTTACAATAAATACTCCAATGACTTAAAAATGTCCTAAAGACTGTTTTGATTAAATTACAACAGTCTCCAAAAAGGCTCCTTTCAAAAAAGCTGCTTTACTATTTACTATTAAATATTTCTTTCATCACATTTTTAAAAATGTTGTACTTATTCTTTAATTTATCACACAAATCTATTTAAAATTGCAATGAAAATAATAATAATTTATAGGAATAATTTCGTTTACCTTTTTAAGCACTAAAAAGGGGCATGTGTTTAAGCTTGTATAAGAGTGTTGGTTACTTTTATGAGTCGTAATAACGGATGTCATTGGCCAAGACATGACTTTTTATGATATATATACAATATTGTGTTTCAGCTGTGTAGCGAGTACACATCTTTTGAGTTGTAATATTAGATTTAAAGGTGTAAATTCCATCCACATAATCATTACAACCTTCCTTAACATGATACACAGCACTTGCTGAGTAAGCTAAGAATTCTTGACAGGCAGATTAAATTTTTGAATGATTAGAGCGTCATTACAGCGCGCAAATAACACTGCAATCGTCAGCTGTAGGTAGGTAAGCATCGTATGTCATAAAGACAGAAAAGTTCATTTACAGAGGTAAAGGCTGAAGTAGTAAAAAATAATTTTAGAACATGTCCGAGAAAAGACAGGCAGTTGAAAAATAGGAAAAATGCCCTTCAAATCTTTATAGCACACCAAAAAATAAAGGCTTTATATAATACTGTCACTTTTTTCGGCATCGTATAGTTATACATAGACAAACACAGACTGTAATATGTACAAATAAAGACTTCTATAAAAATTCATCATAGTCTTGCATGTGCCATGTGCATCTGTCAAAAATGTACACACTAGGCATGTACACATTACTCGTTTGCTAATAATATTCTTTAAAAAACGAGGTGTTCGTCTCGTGCCTTCCCCTTATTTAAGACTTGTACTAATATTATAAATCCACGCAAACACAGAACATACTTCGAGGATTTACTACCAGTTTGAAACATTATCGTGAAAAATTTAAACTTTCAGTTTCTAGGTATACTCTACTGCAAACAATATTAGCATAATATAATACCAACAAGTAGCAAGAAAGTCAAGACCATTACAGAACAACGGAATCCTTAAGCCTTAGATACTATACTAGAACTATATCCTCATACTCCCATATATATTTAAGCTATACTCTTAATACACACAAAGCAATTGACTGCAACCCGTTTTTCTACAAGAAAACTACAGCACAGCAGCAGTTTGTGGATTTGAAGAGCAGATAAAAGTTTATGTGTATATACAACACACACTATACCTACACAAATAAGATATGATAAGCTTTTCATGTGTGCAAAGCTGCAGAGTAACTTCTTTCTATGTATATACAGTGATGTAAATATCCCAAGGATTTTTTCTGTGGTCATTTTTACAATTGCAGTTGAAAACAAGGGAAATAAATAGCCGAGAAGAGTTGTATATAGATTCGAAGGTGGCATTAGGAGAGATACATTGAATATTCATTGCATAGTAACAGCAGAAACAGCAGCAACAAAAGAATATCAAAAGAAGAAGAAACCAGACCTGTTTCACGGTGATGCTGAAGCAGTACTATACATGTATTATAAAATATCAAGTACATACAACACGTACAGCATGTTACATAACACACACTTGAGCAGAATAGTAGCAGTTTGATCTTGCATTCAATTGCTCTCACTCTCACACACAGAGAAACTCTTTTAATATTACACAGTTCTTTTTCTAACACACACAGACTCTACTCTCTTCTTTAATGATATCCTTTTTCTAGTAGTTGGGAACAGAATGATTATCAGAGAATTATACAAGGGCAATAATGTATTGCTACTTATAACTTCTTCACGCAAGTCTAAAGACATAGGAGCTCAAGACTCTTGTACATAAGACTTATTAGTATTTGTCTATTTATCAAGTAGTAATGCCCAGGCTTAGTTGTAGCATCTACTTAACTCTTTTTACCTTTCGTTTAAAGCTCAACTAACTAAACTAGTCTACCTACTTCTAAGCTGTAAAAGTCATCTTTTTAAAACTGGATAGTAATTCTAGGTATACCTACTCAAGTATACTCTATATAATATGCAAAGGTGCTACGAATACGATACTTGAATCCTGAATCCATCCTGGACTTGTTGTATACTTCTTACAGATATTGCTAGTATACTTTTACAGATACATTTTAGGTACAGAATTACATATTATAATATAAGAACTAAGAACCAGCACACGGGAGAACAGTGTGCTGGTTCGTGGTTGTCTTATATGGAAAAAAGATAAAACAAAGTTGGATTTCTCATTCCCTTTCCACTTCACTCAGGCATTGCATTGCAAACAGAAAGCTTTAGAGCATTACTTGCATAATCCTTTGAAGACAAAACGACGGTATTCTTCTGTTGAGCCTTGTGTGTAGCACAAGTGTAAGTGTATTGTATCACACACGCTTTATATAGTCACAAACTTGCCAATTCTTGCCTTGCCCACGGCTTATGAGTGATTCGCAACTTTTTTCAAAGGTAATACGAAGGAGTATGTATGTGTGTACAAAGTAGAATGAGCTTTTGTCAAAAACAGACATTATGTATTATTTCGTGTGAGTCTGTAGTGTTGTGTATGTTGTGTAGTAGAAACAATAAGAACTCGTCTGGATTTTCGCCTTGTGTATAATTTGTATTAATAATGATAGTTGTAATATGTGTTGTATTAGTATTGCACGTATCATCCACGATGCACACTCATCATCATCAGGTGTATAGTAGACGTGCAAAGATCGTAGCAATCTATCACACAGGTGTTATACACCATAATCGCTTTAGCTCAGCAGAAGAGTATGAAGACGGTGACTAATAAGAAAAATACATGTTGTACGCTGATGATGATGAGTGAGGCTAACGGGGTAAGTGAAGCAATCCCAAACAACAAACTCCAAATCATCAAACAACACAAAGAAAGAGAGAGAGTCAAAAACGCACGTCTGTTTTCTTAGTTATAGAAATACCAGACGAATTATTATAAGAGATTTGCATGTAAATAGACTGTAATAGGCATAGGTAGGTAAAGGCATGATTCTGTATATAACATCTTGTGTTTTTAAATATTATGAAGCATATTGTACATTTTTAAACATTTGTGGTGTAGACAAACACTAATCTGTGTACTCATTTCTGTGTAATAAGATGTTTAATAAGATGTAAGTAGTCTGATTGGCAGTTGGAGCAATTTTGCTTGTTAAGACGACAAAGGCACTTTGCATGTAAATACTTTTTACAAAAGTATATCTTTGTTACTATTTATGTTTGTATATTTTGTATATTTGCCAAGCTGTAGGTATACACATAATAACTCGTTCTAGGTCTGTAGTTATTTTGATATTATACTAATTACTAATAATTGTGCATTTTACTATTTTCTTATGGAGAATAATATTCATTTTTTCCTGTAGATAATTTTCTGCATTTTTGATGCTAATTTGTTATTAAATGATGTCAATAGTCAATACAATACTTGGAGAAACGATGCTTTTAAAAACAATTAGTTCAATTGGAGATCACCTCAATTATTTTAATGCTCCAAATAGAGTAGAGTGAGTTGTGCAATGTATGTGGTTACCTATTCATGTAATATACTAATGGGACGTAATTTATTTCAAATAATCAGCCTGGAGTTATAAAATGTAGTTTCACTAAGTAAGCCAAATTATATTATTGCCAAAAATTTGCATAATTATTCTACAGACGATAATATTTAGAAGGTAACCTTAAATACAGATAGCCTTAAATGACAATAAGAATTCTGTCTTCTTGCTCCAGTAATTATTATTCTCACCATACATCTGTTCATCCTGCAATTTAGGTCATTTAGGTGGATATTCTAATTTACAAGAAATAACTAGTAAAAGTTATGTGTATACATTATAAGTAGGTAGTGCTTGGGTAGTGCTAATACATAGGTAGCCATTGTTGAGCTTCAACAGGCAATTCAGTTGCACATCTGATCAGAAATTCACTTCAGACTTCAGATGATATACAGATTTGGTGAGACATCTTTGCTGATATTTTGCATACACATTGGTCAATAATTAACAACACAAATGCAAATGCAACCCGGTTTAATTGACTCAATGACAACTGTGAAAGAAGCAATATTATTATCTGCAGAATATAATTAAAATAATAATTCAGAACTAAAATTATTTGCTCAGTTTGTCGTCATTGTTTATAGGAATTTCGTCTATGCATTGTGAGAGAATATTTGCAAATATTTTATGAGTTTGTGGTTGTTATGCTATTATAATAATGGATGAATCAACTTGCCCTTCTAAGAATGTTAATGTGTCAATAAAAAATATAATTTTATGATTTGTTTTTACACTAAATATTTCCTTTGTCTGTTTGTCTGGATATCCTTAGCCTTATGCAATGTCGGTATGAAATACGATGCTCAAAGTAGATCTACTACAACCAGAATGGTACATTTAATGAACTAATCTTAAAATAGACATCTTCACTCGATAGCAGTATGATATGATGTCGCCATAATACATAACCTACAAAAATACCACACAACAGCAGCTGCAAAGCTTTTTAATTTAAATTTTCCTTGTCTGAAGGAAAATTATTAGCAAATGAGAATGCAAGTGCATTGCATCGCATGGTCATGAGAACACTCAACTCTTGTAGATAACAACCAGACTTTGCTTGAAACTTGATAAATAATGTCACCCTATTATAAAAGACTCACTAACTGTCAATACATCCATCTTGAACACTTTTATAAATGAAATCTCTTGTACGAAAAACAAAGATAGTGGTAGCCACAGTATTCCCAGAGTCATCCTAACTCAAAACTGATTAAGAAATGGACGTTTTTGCTTCATGTGGTTCACTTAGATTGAAATAAAAGACATCTGTCAATGCGTCATGCTAATTTCGATAGAAATACAGATTCGTGCATACAGTACACTACAAACTCTCTTAAATACTTACAAGATAAATCATTTATTACTAAGCTAGTAGGTAATGTGATCAAAATATTATACTCTGCTGAGGCAATGACAAAACGTGACCCCTATAGCTTTACATTACATTTTGTGACACATGTTGTATAATAATAATATTTCTTGTAAAGTCTGCAGCAGAGTTTAAACATAAAGTTAGTAACTTTTCTCTTTATGCAAGTGAGTATACATATAATATAGAATATACTGTTATGACATGAGTTATTGCAGCGTATACTAAATGTGAGTTTGTACTACTACACCAATTTTGAACAAACCAGTGAACCGCATCTTCTAGAAATATTTTGACTAATTTAACAAAGTTGTTGAGAAACTTTCTATGCAGGATGACAATGACATATCATGACTTTTCCAATTGTGTATGCTGTAATCTTTGAGTAATCAGTAATGAATTGGAGACCAATTTTGTTACACATACTACACATGCAGCAAAAACTGGAATAGATACATGAGACATCGCCTCCCTGCATTCGAATTTATCATTGGCTACACTCACTCTATATATAACTATCAGCATTCATCATTTCATAATATCGTATTTTTACACAAACTAGTTCAATAGTCATCCTTAAACTTACTTATGCAAGAATCACTTATACATAGATATATCACAGATAATAAACAAGCCTACGTACATTGTATGTACATACACAAACATACA
This sequence comes from Pogonognathellus longicornis, assembly GCA_034694085.1. Lineage (NCBI taxonomy): Eukaryota > Metazoa > Arthropoda > Collembola > Entomobryomorpha > Tomoceridae > Pogonognathellus > Pogonognathellus longicornis. The sequence continues at coordinate 11,366 of JAQFYB010004085.1, read as the reverse complement.
TACCTAGGTACTAATAATACAAATAACAAAACTTCGAACTTCCATTCTACTATGTTTGTAAGTTTCTACACAACTCTACTTTTATTACTACCACATAATATAATACCTAAGTCGTTCCTACAATGATCTGGATGAAATAAACTTGTCATCCTTGAAACTTGGATTTGGCTACTAATTCGATCAAGTCGAGTCAAATCTAAAAAGAGTAGAGGCAGAGAAAATTTATTTACTAGAGTACACATGCCTAAGATATTGCTGCACGCAACATGTACATTACTAATAGAGAATCTCTATAAAATATACAAGCCAAGACGATGAGTTTAGGAAAGGAGTGGTTTATTTAATAAAGATAATACGAGTAAATGCAATATCTGCAGCTTCGTACGTACCTACACGATCTTTCTGTCAACTCTGCTAGTAAAGTAAGTAATATCTCCCTTGCTTGCTTACAGTTCAATTGAACATCCACTAAGACTGCAACTGCTGACTTAGGGCATTGACAACTTCTCCACACATATCTACAGCCAACTGTCATCATTAGGTACTACCACCACCATACCACCGAAATGCAAAAAACAACTTGTACTCGTCTCTGCTTGTTCTTCGAGTTGTATAGCTGTAGCATTGGAGAAAAATCGTGTATTTATACGGAGACTGGGCTGAAGATTAATATTATTATTAGAAACTGTTATCTGATGACGACTACAACTCTTGTACAATCTACCTACTTACTTTTATATGTGGAAATACCAGCGCCGGTACGGTGATGTGTGTAGGGTGCATACACAAAGAAAATAACATTTTGGCTAACATGAAGAATACAATACCGTACTTTTCCTTTTAATAAATAAATACTACAAGTATTATAGTATCATGAAATACGTCTGTTCCATATTCTTTTAATGCAGAAGATAAGCAGCAACTTTTGTCAATCAAAAATGTTTTGTGTTCGTAAACCTACATAGACAGTATTATGGTAGGTACTAAAAATATTTTAGTTGTATGTATTGTTGTAGTATTATACCAGTGTCCCGCTGACCACAGGCAAATGAGTGGATGTATAAAACCCTTCATATTGTCCTTTGCTTCAGGAATACATGATAGCAAGATAGCATACAGCTCGAAGCCAACTTTGCGTCTTCCCATGACAAATGAGCAATCAAATCACACGGACGTAAGAAAGTTTTCTATTAATAGAATACAGCCTGAAAATTCAATGCTTATCTACCAGTAAGTAGGTAGGTACCCATTACTGAAGCATAGGAAAATTTCCTACTTGCTCACTAATGATAATGCTATTAAATTTGTAAATTGTAATCTTAATAGTATTTTTACCTTTTAAGAATTACATTCTTCTGGTCCCACAATTTATTCTATTGTAGAAAGTATTAGTGTGTGTAGAAATAGTATCTGCCTCATTTCATTACAGTGAGAGAATTAAATCCATAAGGTACTTACTAGTAAGGTACTAATAAATACATTCTTTTCATTTATAATTCTACACGTAGGACATTTATAAACTTACTACATCTTTTATTCCTCATACTACTAATACATACAACTACGCAGCCATAAAATATCGGTTGGTCTTTAGAAGGTAGAATCTCGTCAATTACATCCATTCCCACACGATATAAAATATATTCTCGGTTCAATAAAAACGAATTGAATTCTCCAGTAGCACATAGATCAAACAGGCAATTCAACTCGATTCATCTCAACCCTTTATCTCATTCAAGGAAAATAAAACACTCAGCACAGCACAGCATAGTTAGGCATAGGTATACATTATTGGATTGTAGTTATAGCTATACATAGTAAATACCTACTAATAGTAGACGTATATTTATGTAGGTATACCTAGTATACCTACATAGGTATATATAGTAGCACAGAGATATTAAGCGTTGAAAAGACTCCAGTGGATGTAAATGCAATGGAAAAAATAAGTCAAGTGAAGTCTCATGTGCCAGCCAACAAACGGCAGAATAGAGCCTCATTCAACTCACACACATACACACGTACACATATTATACATAGCTAGCACAGACGGGGACACAGCGAACAATCAAATGGTGAAACGAATCGTTTCTTTTCTTCCATGACTCCAAAACTCCAGGAGCAGGAGCATACTAGTCAGAATGGAAAAGGAATGATCGTACTACATATGTGTGTGGTGTGTTCATTTCCAGCAAAAATTCCCTTCTCTATGTGTTCTAGCAAGTAAGTCTAGCAAGAATATATGCGAAAAGCGTTTATATCAAGGATTTTCACTTCTGCTGCCAAGTCTTTGCGTAGTCTGTATAGAATACAATGCAATACAAGCAAATGCCGTGTTCCTCCACCACCACTACTTATCAACCAGTGAGAGATATACACAGACAGCTATCCATGATTGAAACCAATATCACGATGTAATGATCCATGTGAGAGAGTGAGAGAGAGACGAAATTCGGAAAAAATACACAGGGTGTATATAAAATCTATTTGCACAATACTACAGTAGGAATAAAGTGAGGAAGATTTTTAAGGGGATGAAAAAAGATACCCTTGGATTGAACAGACACACTGAACAGAGTCGTTTAAAAAGAATCAAGCACGCATTTAGACTTTTTTGCCCCCAAAATTGTCTTGATAGCCTTTGGCCTGTTCTGCAGTTCAGTACTGGATTTGAATCAAATACAGTTTTATACACACTATTTTATTACGTAGTAGTAAAAGTAGGTATTGGAGATAGTATAGTAGTACAGTAGTAGTATGCTATACATAAGCTAAGTATAAGTATACCTGTGTCAAAATAAGCTCTGGATATATTTTCATGGAGTGCTTTTACGTATATGTATATAGTAATCGTAAATCGTCGCAATTCAAACTCACGTCAAGCATTCTTTTCATTTGCTTTGCCTTGTCTTTAAATTCACTTCATTTGATTCAACTCGACTTTCAAAGCAATCCAGCCAGATGATTCGGTTCACTCAATACTAGAACTCTATCCATCGTCAAAAACATTTTTTTAAAAGCCTTTTATGTACCACCATATATTTTCAAGCTTCAGTTTAAATGGAATTTAACGCTTATGTATGTGCATGCTCAGTACAATTTGTATCGTGTAGGTGTATCCGGTCTATTATTTTACTATATTAAGCCACATTCACTAGACCTGTATGAAATGGACGAAATTTAGGACAAAGATGCATTTATATGTGTATATGTGTATGCATTAATACTAAAACTAGTTACATAAGCGTAGCAGTATACCTGTATGTGAATTAATATTGATTTTAAGGGCTTACCTTTGATGCAAGAATTGATGGCTTGTTGGTTACGATATTCGTGATGAATTGTTGCAGGGTGCTTTTTGTGGAGGAGGATGGGAATGAGATGGCTTGATTTTTTCTCCGAAAAGTTGATTTGCTGTAGCTATTTAGAATGTTTTTTTCCTCTGAGATATGTGGTGGTAAAAGTTGTAGGTATATTTTAGTAGTATGTAGTATTCTATGGGTATGTATAATTTATTATAGATATATTATGTGGTAGCTGTTGTCAATGATGATCTGGTAGTAACAAGTTTGATTCGCCTTGACAGATGGATCAGGTAAGAAGATCTGTTGTGTGTCTTTCTTTGTGTAGGTTTATCTTTAAGACAACTCTGGAAAAAAACTGTTGTAGATTTATTCAATCGGATCAATCATTTACTTTATGTGTAAGTATATATAGTAGCAAGTTGCAGAACTTGAATAGGTAAGTCAGATGATAATGACAGAGTATCTAGTGACGCACACTAAGTGTATTAATTAACTGTCTGTCATTTAGCTTCAGATGCTAAGAATGTTATATCTGATATTCTCAAAGTATATTTTATTAATAAAAGCTTTGAATTATTTTTGTGGAATGGTAAAATGAATTTTTCTTTCTAAGGTTGTCTCAATGTGAAATCAAGGTAGAAATGAGTTACATAAGTCCCAAAGGAGGAAACAACACGAAATGGCAGATAAATCTTCTTTTATTTGCTGCATAGGGCAATCTACAGTTGTATAATATCCAACCAAACACACAACAAAAACTGAATGTCTCACGAAAATCTTCAAAGAGCAAGTCTGTACGATATTTTGTTGATGCGGCAAAGGTGTATGTAGCTGCTTGTTGTCTTCGTATTAGGCAATAGTCTCAGTAATTGTTTTGTTCTGCTTGAATGGTAATAGTACAATAATATCCGTTGTAATATATACTTGATGTATTATGTACGTTATAGATATTCCTGCCTTGCCTATGTAATCCTGTCACAGTGTATACTATATGCTTGTATTTATATAGTATAATATGTGGTATGGTATATTTATATGTAAGTAGGTATTATACACTAATGTATGTGTGTTTGTCGCACAGGAGAAGAAGTAGGGATGTCGGGTGTAAATGCAAGTGTAAGTGAATGTGTATGATTCTGCTGGTGGCCGTTTGATGATACTAAGGATATTATCCGAAGAGGTTTGCACAATACTAAATGCAGAGCAAGTTGCTAAATACGTTCGGACAGGAACGGAGTTTCAATGTGACTGAAGTCAACTTGGCCAACAAAGTAAAGAAGGATTGAGGGCTTCGGCTGTATATGTTCTACGTACTCTCTGCTACTACAACCAAGTACTTTCTGCTGCACGATTACTAGTACAACTGTTACTACACACTGATATTCACAAGACACATCATATGCATTACAGCACACGGTCTTTACTCTTTACAGACTTCATATAAGCAATGCAGCAGTTCTATACCAGAATTCTCACTTTTCTTCTAGACCGACTGTGACTTGACTTGACTGGGATGATATTATTGCTATGAGTGTATAGAAGTACATGCATACTATTACCTATGTAGAAATAGAAGTAGTATCTGATACTGCTATGCTACTTTGGCTTAGCTTTTGAGCTGTCGATCCAAGTAGTACTAGTAGTAAGTAGTAGTGTAGTGGTAGTAATCTGGTGATACTGGTTGTATAATACACAGCTGCTTGAAATTGAGCATTGTATGTATATACTACAAATGTGATAATAATACACAGCCCTGTGTATACATCGGTACATATTACTATGTACTTTGTGCAAAGGCAAAAGGAAGCAGACTAGAAATATCAAAGAGCAATGCAGCAGCCAAGTCTTCATGTAGTGATTTATAAGAAAAGTTAAGTATTATGGTATTACATGGAATATATCCGTATAAATACAAGTATTAGTGAGTAAGGTGCAATTTATAAGGTGCATAGTGCATGCTACCACTAATACATGCATTACAAGTTAATACTAACTTGTGTATAGAACATGGTGTACTTTACACACAGATAAATGCTTAATGCTTTACATAACCAAGGAAAAGATCTGACTGAGACTGAATGTGAGCCATTTCATATTAGTACTGGAAGCCAACTATACATACAGTACAAGTAAAGTAAAGCTGTATACACTAAGGAAAATCTACATGGGAGTACATGGATGAACATAAATGCTATGCTGGTTTCAAAATGAAAAAGCAACAGATTCAACACAGAAACGAGTTGGACACGGCGGCGCTTGTATTTCCAAGAGAACATCGTACATGCAACTTGTACTACATGAATTTTGGTGGTGCTACTATAAAGTATATTAGTGTAGAGGTGTATGTGTTGTAGAATTTGGGTTTAGATGCATGCAGAGAGTTTAAGAGGAGCGTAAGAGGCTTATTGTTAGTTACATTTAGTTTATAAGATTTGTGTGTTGAGTCACTCAGCTAGAGCTAACTAAGTAAGTGAGTGAGTTCGTTTGGTGGAGTAATACAGGAGAGTGTGGTGGAAAGAGTAGCTCAGAGTCAGTGTAATGAATAGAGCACATAACAATGCCACTTGCATCGCGCTTGCATTGCATAACACGAGAGAATAACAGAGAGAACGAAATAATAGCAAAGCAAAGGAGATTCCCTTTTCATTTGAAATAAGCACAGAGAGATACTTTTATAATACTTCAGAGCAGATATAAATGAATGCAATGTTGTGTAGAGCTTGTAGTGGTAGTAAAAACGAATTTCGTCTCAGTCTCAGGTACACGAAGAGTTTGTGAGCTCTCTACGAGGTATATATACATCGCAAGTTATGAGAAGTGCTGTGTAAAGTTATGATTGAGATTTGACTGGATTATATCAGACTTGACTTGACTATAATTTTATTATTATGCTATGATATTATGTGAATGCTGTATTATAGGCGATGAAACTTTTGTAGCTTTATGTGATACAACTGTGCACTAATGTTTGTATATACAAGAAACACAATTTAGTTTATATTACAGTATGTTTTGTGATATGCCTAGTAGGATGAGTTTAGATGTGCAATACATACTACATATTACTAGGGGATTTTCATATGAAGTTTAATATTTTCGAAGCACTATTGGGTTTAAGTTTATTCTTTGGCGTTCACAGCATTTATGGTATAGTATGGGAGACGGCGCTGTGTTATTTGTGTTATATGTGAATGCACTGCTCCTCTTTGTGTATTTGAGTATCTGCTATTTGATGTAGTCGTTGCAGCAAACACAAAAATATAATAAAGTACCCAATGTAGTTTAATGCAGTGTAGAGTAGTACAGGACGAGGATTCACGAACGAGCAAATAAAAGGTACACATGCACATTCACATACTACGTGTGAACATAACTTAATAAATATAGCGTTTTGTATTTGCTTTTGCCAAATAAAAGAATGTTTGTAGAAGTCTCGTGTAGTTTTTCGTGTTTATTTTTCCGTTATTATGAGCGTTTTGTTAGTGCAACGGACTGGACGAGAGGACATAACCAGATATTTGCGAACTGAATCCTTTTGACAGATTCTATTACTGCAAGAGGTGTGCTTCGTTTTATTGCAAATTGCATTCTTTTATTGATATTATGGTTTGTTGGGTATGACCAGACAGAAAATTTCGGAATTGTAGTAGCTAAGGTACATAGAGTCGTTTCCAATCATTATGTACAACGAATTTAATAACTATATCCACTTGCACACTTATACCTAAGTACATAACGGATAGGTTGTTGGTACCTCCGGTTAAATCAAAACAGAATAATGCAGGTCTCTTAAATACAGATCTACCTAGGTATTTATATGTTTAACGGATGTGTGAAAGGCATTTAATTTACTACATATTTATCATTAGTTATTAACAAAATAAGTCCTTGTCATTAACAATGGGACTGTTTTTTGAGACGAAGCTTACACTAATTTTTCCATAATTATAAAACACTCCAAAAGAAACGAGGCTAAATGTAAGTTGATCTGTTATATTTATTTATCATTCTTTTATTGTCGAGTCAGAATATTTTGTAAATGGTGATATATTATTTTATAAATTGTTTACTTTGGTCTACATTTCAGAAAGTATGGAATGGGAGGAACTTTTATTTGTTAGGTACTACAATTATGAACCTTTACTACCTACCTTTAGTGAAAAGATAATCAACATTTGCAAAAAATTAACCCTCATGATCTTAAACTTAAGTTACTAACACCGGTTACGGCTACTTCTACTAATATTTTGCATTGGATGCGTTATAAACTAACTAACTCCATAGATCACGACGATCACGTTACGAAAAACTCACTGTATAATAATTATAATACGTATTGCGTATTACTTTTCTAATACACTTTTTTGTATCCATGTTTAATATCCCTATTACAAATACTTAAAAATTTTAACTTATCTTATTATACCTAACCTAATACAGTATCAAACTTGTGCCCATGCATTTATTAAGCTGGATCATAACATTGATAGTTTTACAACAAAAGTATGAAATAGATGTTCACAATGATCTTTAACCCAAAACTCATTCATTCGTTCACCTTTAATTAGTAATATGAAATGCTATACACTCCAGCTAGACTACTTAAGCATCCATTTACACATAGAGACCTATTACTGTAAACCCTACTATTACACTCTTGACTGTACTCGTAGACTCGAATAATATACGACACTCACGTATATGTAATGCTCTTGCAATAATTCATGACACATAAAACCTTGGTTGTATGTGTGAGTTGTTTGGTGACTCTATGTTCCCATTTTAATTTAGTCGACATAACTTTGGTTGGTGAAAGGGCGAATGTCAAAGCAGAACTTTAGTTGCTGCTAGTTTTGGGAGCACTCTTGTGCTTATCCAAGTAAATAAACTGGGAAAAGCAGCGTGCTTACTAATTAGATGATAACAAAGTGTCCTTAGAGAGTTGTATGTTTCTAGCGTGTAAAACCCATTCACACAAGGCAGGCAAAACCATTGCAACCACGAAGCTCCGAAACATGCCCACAGGAAGAGCAGGAAACCGCCAAGTGGCTACGGTCTCCGATCCATATAGCATCACCACAACCCATATAGGTATCCTACCCGATCTTTTCACAGATACCAGAAAACGACCTGCTACTTCTATAACTTCGTCTGACTCATCCTATCCTGAATATGGTTTCTTCCTGTAATATCACACTCATACAACAGTAAAAAATTTCATCCTGTATTTTGGTATACTGCTACATTTTATGTCTCTAAATAATTACACATGTATATGTACGGAATATATTGTAGGGTATAGTCATGGATATTCTGCAACAGCCCGTGCGAGTAAGTAATCGCAGAGTGACAGTCGTATTGTAGATTTCGCACCAAGCCCATTTTGCTCACATTTCCCTGCAGCTGTTGCAAAATTCAGAGGAGAAACTGCATCTGGGGATTTGATAATGTCATACACGCAGAGACACACAACACACACAGTTGACAACTTTAAAAGTCGGGCCAAGTCTGCAGCTTTACTGAAATGTATTATATTATATTCCCGTTACCCACTACACTACTGAACTCACATTCTTATCTCACAGGAAAAATACATTGGTACCTAGTACCTACTACCTACTCTATGTGTATTTTATATTCAATTCAACCTTCTTGGATTCGTGAGCACATATTATTATACACATGTTGAGATACTTATCTTTAGTGCATTTGTATGCATACCTACATGCAATATTGTAATGCTATACCAGCAATGCACAACACTGCATTTGTCTATTATTTATACTGCACGTGGGCATCGTATCTCTGAAAATCCATGCAAATAGAAAAATATGACCTACCTTCAAGTATTTTGTTACTAGTTAGGCATGTGTCGTGTTTTACTACATGTGGGTTCCTGCATTTTATATTAAGGACGCGTTTCATCATTGCCAAAAAAATATGTTTGCTGCGCTTTTTACTTAAAACCCACACAAACGAACACAGACGGCACAAAGATGAAAAAGATAATGAAGTAAAGGAAAAAGTATGCAAGAGGCAAGTTTATTTGCTTGTTTGTAATAAAAAATAAGCACAAATACGAAGACCTTACAAGTTAGTAGTACTAATTCAATGAAATGACAAATTGCCCAGTAGACATGGACTGTATTAACATATTTATCAAAATAATCATTTTTTTACAATTTCGAATTCTTAAAGTAAAATGATACGTTATGAAATAATTTTGACGATTTCAAACAGAAGAGTACCCAGGTACAAAAGATACATAATATTTTAAATCTAATTAAAGCATTCATTTTTGAATAATTTTGACTAGGTATTTAAAAATATATAATTTATTTCCGAGCATATTGCACCATGGAAAGTAAAAGAGTGTATTTTGGAACTGAAAATGCAATTAAATTAAATCAATCTTTTGTGACTCTAATTTGATTTTTTTAATTGAAATTGAATTTCATTGTTTATTAAGTGACAAATCAGGTCATTTACATATGAAATCACAATCAGTATAATATAAACCAAAAAAATCCTTTTAAAACTACTTTGTTCCAAGTTACACATTTCTCTAGTTTCATTTTTATTCGAGTTATCATGTCGATAGACACACACACACAGAGATAAACAGACGAACAGACATAATAATATAGGCTCTATAAGACCTCTTAAGGTCTAGAAACAATAAGAGGAGTACAAAGTATAGAAAGAGAAAGCCGTGCATGGCTGTGCTTTTCATGGATTCCCAAACTTTTTCCAATAGTAATCACGACGTGCTGTCAGTTATCAATATTTCTTTGCTTGGCATACATTTTTTGCTTTGAGCCAGGTCCTTTTAGTGCTGACGTCAATTGTATGGAAATTCATGATGAATCTGAAGAAATATATGTACCTACACACGATATTTTACACTGTAGTATGTCTCTATAAGTACATCAGCTTTAACAATGCTAATCAACATGGGCCAATACTTGGAAAATTTATGATTAGCTTCGTTCAGAAAAATGTTTTAGGAAAGTCAGCAAAACACAGAGGTATAAGAAAATTCTCAGGTTGACAATCGAGAAAAAACTTCCTGAGTGAACTTCAAGCTTCTATTTGTTTACGACACATCCTACAGTTCATGCATCAAGGAACGAGAAAAGCTCCTTGTATTGAAACACAATGTTGTATGGTAGAAGTGGTAATGTAGTATAGAGTTCCAAATCTGCAATTGTAAATAATGGAATATGTAATGGAAAACGAAAAAAAGCAAGGTGAAGCCATGTCATGGTACATTATGCACACGAGCAAAAAATCTCCAAGCAAATGTGCTGGGCTTGCAACTCGCGTATCAAGCTCCAACCCTGACGGCAACCTTTCCTCAACCAATGCATTCACTCATAACTCACTCGAAAATACTTTCTCCCTAGACAGTATGTCACTTGTGCACTCTAGAGTGTTGGCTGAAGGTAAATACTTGTCAAATTCTGAAATAGTCCAGACAACTGCACTGGTCACTGCGTTTCTCTGTCCTACCCACAAACATTGAAAAGATAATAGATAGAGATTACTAATTAAATTTTTAGAAAAATCATTTGTTTACACAGGTGTATTTAAGTAAATACTATACAATGTCATGGCACAAAAACGGATGCAATATATTGAACATAGAAGACATAGAAAAAGCTACAACACGTGTGGAAGGTGTATTGTAGCAAATCTCATTCGGATCACGTAGACATACTTTACCACCTTAACCTCTGACATTGCATTTGCGTGTGAGTCGTTTGTAGGCAGATAAATTGCTCCCAATTCACAAGTCAGTCGGGCAGTAGGGCCACAATTTCACCAAACCAATAATTCTTCACAAATCCTTTCGGAGCTACGAGATTTATTTCATCCCAGTCCATTTTCTTATATAAATAAATGTATAATAAAACTTTTTACACACAGAAATTCAAACATTATTAAAGTGTGAATAACTAATCGTAAGTATCTAACAAGCAGTTACCGTAAATATTCTTATAAGTTTGGGGTCTCCAATAGAAGTGGGGTCTCCATTAGAAGTGGGTGCAGATTATAGTT
>JAQFYB010004084.1:0-17284 GCA_034694085.1 Pogonognathellus longicornis | reverse complement strand
ATGATTTCTCTGCGCATGATCTACATGAACGCAAGCTGCTGTCTGACAATAGTGAATGTGAATGCTTTCAATATTTCGATGCACTATTTGGGTGACACGCACTTGGGGATGTACGATGATAGCGAATGTAAATAGGGCTTTAGATACTATACTAAATATTATTTATTCTTTTAGACATTATATGTCTTACCTAGTCCACTACTGATCAATCCTTGGCGAATAGACTCATCCAGAATGTGATCACTGATTGAGATAAATGAAGATGCTGTACTATAACAATAAGCTATGGCATCATCCCAAGAGGCGTCGAATGTACTTGTTTTAATTGTGTTTCGAGCACCAATCGACCGTGATTTAGGTAAGGTAGCGATAACTGTAAAATTTGCATCAGTAATTTCTGAAAACACGTAAACAGACCAAAAATTGATATTAATTTTCTACCTGCAAATTTTAATTTCATTTTGTAATGATTCTAATATTTTATTAAAAATTATGTATGGTTTTACTACGTTAGTGTATTTCGAAGTAATGTGTACACTAAATCATAACTTTTATAGTCTCAAAATTCAATATTTGTTGAGGACAATTTTAAAACCAAGCATATGGAAAAGTTTTTTGCTATTACCTTTGAGGTTATCAGTAGAAACTGCCATGCTTGTTGACTGTGATAAAATTGTTGCCAAACATAGAAAAATAACTTGAAATGATTTCATTTTGGAAAATGTAGTTTAACTGTTTCAAACTGGTGAGTTGTGTTACTTATTGTTAAGTCGTTGTGATCTGTGATTCCTCAGTAACTCTGTTTGCTATTTATATGAATTTTTCACGGGTGACAGAATGAAACAGTTAATTGCAATTTAAATAAACGATAAATTTATCTCAAATTTATTACCTACACAAGAAATCCCATTTAAAATGAAACTAATGCCGTTTCTGACGAATTCAAAATTGTTTTTAATGATCTCCATAAAACTAACTTATTCGGGGGAATCGGCTACTTATTAAGTAGCTTTATGAATCATTTTATTTGATGGACATCCCATATATCTATTTTAACAACTGTTGTTACTAAATACATGTGTAAACAAAACATTTAATTAAGAAATGCCATTTCATTACCACACGAACATGGGAGGACATAAATTAAGTAGCCAGTAAAAAAAAGTTTTATCAATTACTATATGACCATTTTTATCTCTTTTATCAAAATAAGTTGTCGGTTTAGAGATATAATATTATTATCACAATAAATTGTATAGGTAGCTTATTAAGTATTATGTAATGACAATAATCTCGTCTTCATACACAAAACATTTAAATGTAAGGATATAGTATGAGTCACTCAGAATAACGTACATTAATTCGTAAGAGTGCATCTCCAGACAATGTCTCCTTTCTGATTCCCTAAATGTCTTCGAGTCATTACTATTGCCACTAGAAATCCAACTTTGGTTGATATTTTCAATGAACTTAATCTGCTCCATTTAACTGAACAGCAGACTATTTTTCCTCTTTTTCTGCGAACCGGTTTTTGTGGTTTCTCGGATTAAAACGTATATAAAAGGATTGTGATTGTGAGTGAAATCACAGACGGAACGCCTTTATCATTGCCATATAATATATGTATAGACGTAATAGCTGCTGCAGGCTATGTAAATAAATAAAAATCATGACGACTTTCGGCCAATTGATACAACATGCGAGCATTTGACTTTACAATATGAGTATTAGGTGAAAAAGTTGTGACAATGTGTTCTGCAGAATTAGGCAATAAAAAATCTCAAAATCCAATTTTGCAGCTAATAACATTTCATAGGAAGCTTACTGTTATCGCTACTACATAAATGCTGAAACGAGTATTAACACCTATTTGCAAAACTATAATTTAATTAATTTTACAAGCCATCAAACCACACTAATGAACGGACGAACGGTTTACAAAACACGTTTACTGCAGCGATATTGTAAAGGGATGGAATCGTATACAGCGATAATGAATTGAGACAAAACCAAACGATTCCATCACGGAGAGCATTTATTAATTTATTGCAATCACCGTAGTTATTTTTTTTAGTGAATCAGAACCTCTGCTTCACGCGGAAAATGATAAAAATTTCAGCTTTTTACTCGTATTTCCACAATTGGTTTTGGTTTTAAGCTAATTTGCATCATGCAAAACTATATAGCACTCCGGATAACTTTTAGGACAAGTGACACAAAATGGTAAAGTATACTACAATACCCAAGAAGCCAATTAAATATTTGGCTCTTACTTTGCTTTGATGGAGGTCAAGAGAATCTTAATTAAGAACCAAATCTATGTGGTGACCCTAATACGACAAAGAAACTTTGCCTGGTGACACCATGATAAAAATACACATGATAAAATCCAAAAGCGCTTTAGATTAAAGTGAGCAATCCTAGGTAATTTCATCTTGGGCGTAGGTGGACCGCCCCCTTGAGTGATTGTTTCACTTTTACCCTTCGGGGGATGGAGGGGGTACCCTAATTTGGAACCCAAGCACCCATAATGGGTCTCAATTTTTGGAATTCCTAGTCGCAGGGGAAGTATAAATTGGCAAAAGAATTAATTTCCCCAAAATTTCAGTTTCAAATAAATACACCGCAACATAAGAAAAATTATATTCATTGTTCATATAAAACGCAAAATGTGAGGACGCTTTCACGATTGATTTATGTCATGTTCCACATTGTCACACCCCACTAGGGGCAAAGTACAATGTTTGTAAGCCGCCCCCTAAAATGAATTTTCAATTTCCTTGCCTCAGGGGGTGGGTAGTGTCCACTATTTCCGCAATTGTACACTGGCCTCGCCCTTTGCTATATCAGGGTTAGTGTCAACAATTTCCTAATTTTTATTCTGCAATAGCCAGGATATTTGTCACTATTTCCAAATATTTCCTCTCCCCCTATGGGAATAATTTTTGCCATTTTAAAATTTCTCACCTACCCCTGCGCTGGTAATTTATCCCCGTCTCCTGTCGGGGGGGGGGGCAATTTTCTCGATTTCCTAACTTTCACCTCGCCCCCTTAGGGGGCGAGGTGGATGTTACACAGATTTCCTAGAAAATCTAATTCCGCAATTCCAAACTTTTTTCATAGCTGGTAATGATGAGATAGAAGGTCTAGTAACTACACCACAATGACGTCGCAATTCACGTTTGTTGTATGACAAATAATAATAATTAATTAATTATTGCTTAAGCACCCTCAGCTCAGAGCTATATACCGAATAATCTGTTGTTTATATTATGATCGTTCTTAAGTGATTAGGTATAAACATTTTCGCAATATTTGATCGCAAAATAAAAAATTATCAGAGAAGCGATTCTGTTCTTTTGGATTGTAAACCCCTACTGTAATCAGTCGTTTGCGTATACATGTCACACATCTGGGGGGTAGGGCTAGAGGAAAAACGTAGTCAACGAGCACCTCGAAAAAATTGAGGAAATGTGGATAGAAATTCAATATAAAATGCATTAAATTTACTTTATAATGCGTTAAAATCGAGCAATTTGCAGCCGAAATCTTTCTGATTTTAGAGTTTAATATCAGGCTTCTCCATGTCTGCTTCAGCTATTAGGTACAATATGGTGTATTAAATCCTAAGGTTTTCATTTCCGAGTTTTGAAATTTATTCTCTGCATATTTATTTATGTTTCTAAAAACTACTGGGTACATACAGACAAATTGCTTACTTTAAAATTGTTCTATGGAGAATTGTGCGAACGTTATATTTAATTTATTATTGGACGATTTCATTTATTTGGTATAGTATACTAAAATATAAATATTGTTAAATAATTAAAGTATAATTTAAAGTTGACTGACATTTTCGGCCCTCTTTGAAGTAAATTCAAGTTATTCGCTCTGTCATCCATCAAATACATCATAAAAGTATAAACTAAATCGGGAGGGTTGACGGTCATGCTATAAGAACGCAAATCATTATAAAAATGTACGTATGATTAATAATGAATTGGATGAAAGGTATATGCGGTTTCGTTTGACATCTACAGAATAACAATCAAATGAATATGATTAATAAATTTCGGCATTGACACTGCATTGATTGGTGCACATACCTAATGCTTTTGATTACTTTGATGACACACCCATACCATATTTTATAATACATTGTGTACAGGGACGTATCCAGGATTTCGTAATGAGATTAGAAAATGTAGACAAATATACTTGAAGTATTTGATGTGGTGATCCAAAATAGAATAAAAACTGCCACTGTGACTAGTTCGTCAAGCATTTTCATAGGACAGTTTAAATCATAGTGGCCGTCGACTGTAATCTCGTAGCATGGTGCAAAAATTCAGCCAATTTGGACCAAAATCAACTTAAAATGTATCAAATTCGAGCGTAGCTCGAAAACATTTCGGGTTTTTAGCAATTTTATTGCAAAATATAGGTGCTTCGAAAATTACAACAATAATAATAATATGTGGTGCAATCCCCACAAGCTTGAATAATCTGCGGAGTGTTTAAGCACCCTCAGCAGTAGCACCCTTAGTGGATACCTTACTGATTAAATTTTATGTTGCACTCCATGTTATGATATTGTATAGTGATGTAGTGATGTCTGTTGAGTAAAATAAGGCAAGCAATTGTTTTCTGGCGCATGTGAGCAACACACTGATTGTAAGAGATCAGTTATTTTTGCAAAATTTTTATAAATATTACCAATGCGGGGTTCAAATTTGAAATTGACAGGGCGGAGATCGGGTAGAATAGCAAAAATAAACAAATAAATGGGGCTGTATAAAATTGAGGAACATTATATTAAACAATGACAGTTATATGAAAGAGAGATGGACCCGGAGGTTGTACAATGAAAGATAAGAGAAATAGTAAAAAGCATGATCATAAAAGGGGGAAATTAAAAGTATACATTTAAAACATAGAATAATTTAGTAAATAATTCCTGGTCTTAACATAGTTATAGCATGCATGCACGCCTTTTCCCACGTAGAGCGCGGACTCTGATTAACTAACATGATATAAAGATAAATAATCTTTTTAATAAATCCGACATTTCTTGGAATTTCATACCTTTGTTTAAAAGTTTAATTACAACTCTGATTATTGCGTTATTGCCCAATAAAGCAATCATAAGTAGGTAAGATTACTTTTATGGTATCCCATCATTAAGACTATAAATATGGATGAACTTAAGATTATGTAGACATTCAGCAAGGAGAATCAGTTCTGGGTAATCAATACCAATAGGACAGTGTTAATTCTCACAAAATGAAGGCAGTCTATGTGATTTTAATTCTCAGCATTGCTGCAGAGTTCCAATTTTCAACTGTTGGAGCACGTGGTTTAGAATACGAAGGTCAGACAAAGATTTAATATTGTATCTTTACATTATAATGTAATACTGTGTAGTGAATTCTAATGATAATTTAACAAAGAAAGAAATATTGAAATTGATTTGTTATTCAATTTTATAGGAATAAGCCTGGCTAATTTTACAAAACTGGAAACACCAAAATCAACACGTTCGTCTAAAGCAGGCAATGTGCATTACGCAAGTACTTTTGTCAGTTCATGGAATGGTGCCTTGCAATATTGCAATCAAATCTCAAGCAAACTTGCATCCATTCCCACTGAAATTGAAGATGAAAATATCCGTCAAAAATTAATAAGTGAAGGATTGTGTAAGTCGAGTTTATAATTCTCTCAAGTAAATAATGTTAATAATTACTACTTTATATATAAGCAGCACGTAGTCAGTATATAGTATCCTGGCTTCCTGGCTGACTGCACCAAATATTCGTATTTGGCGACATTTTGCTGAAGTGGTTATATTATTACTGCCAAAAATTAGACACTTTGTTATTTTATTTTTATATTGTGCTCAATTATTAGTACAGAGATCTTTTTGGACATCTGGGATTCTGGATAAAGCGTCGTCTACGTTTGCATGGGCAGGAAATGGACAGCGAATCATTTATACAAATTGGAAATCCGGAGAACCCGTTGCACATTGCGGAAACATTGATGTCTGTGTTCATCTCCGAGCCGATGGCTATATGAATAATCAGTACAGCTGGTACTCCGAAAATTGCAATTCAAACTTTCAATTTATTTGTGTACAATAAAATGTTGAAAGCGAGCATCCATAAATCACGTAACGCAAGCAAGAGAGTGGGAGTCAGTTCTAGCGTGACACTAGACGCTTAATACATGGTCTCATTGTCAGAAAGCGTTACTATTTACTACAACTTATCGGATAGTGGGGGTAAAAAATTGTCAAAATTTGCGTTATTGGATGAAATGAATTGTGAATTAAAAAAATAAAAATGTAGAATCGTAATTTTTTTCCGTTACGAGCGTATTTATGCATTTTAAGTTAGTAGTTAATTAGTTTGTTCTAAAGCTCAATTTTTTGCTCAACGTGTTAATTGACATATTCGTAAACTCATGTTTGGATTTTGTCACCCCCATTAGCCATGAAAAATTGCTAGTAGGTGGATCTAATGTAGATCCAAATTCCAAAAACGAAAAAATTATTTGAAAAAATCTTCATCCCAGACTACCAAGCAATGTGGTTTTTATTACAGCTATTATATCGAATCTTAAATTTGCTTTCTAATTCAATATTTTGTTTGAATCGATTTCATAGCTGACAACTATTTGAAAATGTAAATGCATCAAAGCCTAGTACCTACTATAAACAAAAGACATAATATACTTAAAGAATGAGCTATATGAAAATTAAGTGTATAAATACAGTGTGATTCATCTACACTGTCATTGGAAAAAATGCATGGCTTGGAGAAAACCTTAGTTTGACATGTCTCAAAAAGGTCATAGGTCATTTTGAAATAAACCACTATGCATATCTTGTAGAGAATCGTTTTGCGCATTTAATGAGCAATAACTAATAACACAATGTGGTTGCGCAACATTATGTGCGCTTGAAGCACTTTGGTGTAAAGCATCTTTAAGTGAGTTTTCATTTCTTGTGCAACTTTAAAGTAAATATTGCTTTTATCTCCTAAATCCATTATTCACAGTAGGTACTTATAATATGCTTTTTCCAAAAACGCTTACCCGCCACCGCTTATATGCTATATACTAACGCTATCGTATGCCCAAAACGATTCTCTACAAAATATGTATAGTGGTTTATTTCAAAATGACCTATGACCTTTTAGAGACAGGTTTTATTCTGCCCATGTATTTTTCCGTATGACAGTGTAGATGAATCACGCTGTACATGTATATTCAAAAAATGAAATAAATTGATAGAGCCAGCAGCAGAGCTAATTTAAGTACAATTCAAATTTATTTTATTTCACAATATTGTTTACAATATAATATAAGTTTCAAATGAGTCCGATAACAATGAATTAAAATTAATTATTATTACTTCTGTGGTGTTTATTGACGGATTGTTCATGCTAAACAAATGAATCGTTTTTTGACAGAACATGCATCAGTTTGCCATACGTATTGAGTGTCCATGTATCCCTTAGCTATGGTTGAAATGCATGTGTCAAACGCCCAGTCAGTTTTTGGGTGGCCATAGATAGTATCCCAGTTGGTGTAACCAACTTGTCTACCATTTCCAGCCCACATGTACGTGTTCAAATGGAGTGGCTCACCAGTGTATGAAAAACGTCCAGATGTCCACAATGGAACGTTAACTAAAAATTTAGAATTTTCAATAATTTTATTCAAGTATATAGGTAGTCACCAGTTCGACCTATTTTATCGTCTTAGATATTGTACTACTTATATATTATTTATTCTTTTAGATATTTTGTCTTACTTAGTCCACTGCTAATCAATCCTTGGCGAATAGACTCATCCAGAATGTGATCACTGATGGATATAAACACGGATGATGTTTGATAGCAATAAGCTATAGCTTCATTCCAAGTAGCGGCAAACGTACTCGTTCTAATGGTATTTCGTGCACCAATTGCCCGTGATTTAGGTAATGTAGCGATAACTGTAAAATTTGCCTCAGTGATTTCTGAAAAAACATAAATTAAACAAAAATTAATAATGTTGCGCCTGCAGATTTTAATTCCATTTTGTATATATATGTATTACATTTTATTGAGAAATATTTACTTGATTTCGACATTCATGTTTTAACTTAAAGGGGAAACTTATTCACAACTTTTATAGTCTCAAAATTCAATATTTCATTTGGAGTAATTGAAAACTCAAACAAATTGATGAGTTATTACTTATTACCTTTGAGGTTTTCAGTAGAAACAGCCATGCTGGATGATTGTGCCACAGCTGCAGCCAAACAGAGAAAAATGACTTGAAAATTTGTCATTTTGGAAAATGTGCGTTTTCAAACTGAGGTGTTTTACTTAATGTTTTGCCGTTATGGTTTATGTTTCCTAAGTAGCAACTTTGCTTTCTATTTATATGAAATTGTTCATTGACTGCAGACACTGCAGAGTAAGAAATAAATGATGTATTGCAATACAAATAATTGATAAAATCTCAAACTGATTACACAATATTCCACAAGAAATACGACATAAAAGGAAAATAGCGTTTCTGATGACTTATAAATTATTCAAAGTCATGTTTACTTAATCAGCATGTGCTTCAAATTAAATCTGTAAGATTAGGTGAATGCTCTGATAATTAGCTGATGAATCATTTGTTTGGTGGATTTCCATTTCACACGTTTATTTTAAAAAGAATTATATTGCTAAGTAAACATATACTATGCGTTTTTATCGGGTGACATTTGGGAATAGCTTAACTAATGTGAGATTGTTACACAATGAATACAAAATAACGTGCAAAGTACCCGTTGACAATTTGTCAATAAAATCACACAAATCTCAAAGCCTACCTATTACCATAGATCACCCAATAAAAAACGCACTGTATTTGTGTACTCAGCAATAATATACTAAACTGTTTTTTTAAATCAATTATAATTTTAATTACTCTAATCACGCATTTTGAGTGACAGCACCCTAGCCATTACGTTTATCATTTTTTGATGTAATAGCTCCCTCAGGGTAAAATGTCATGACTACTAATTGGTCCAACATGCGGGCATTCACATTTGATTTTGCAACGCATGTACTAAATAGAAAAAGACATAACAGTGAGTTTTTGATAATGAGGTAATAAAAATATCATATAGTTAATGTCATTTCGTAGGAAAAATTCTGTTATCGCTATTAAACGTGAAAAAGAGGATTAACACCTAAAATGCTAATTTTAGTACATTAGTAAATCTGCGCCCGCGCTGCACGCTGGAAATGATGAAAACTTTATTGTTTCATTACTGTTTCTCATATTTCTGTAATTATTTTCACTTTTTTATTAATAGTTATACTTTCCACAAAATCCTCTCTTGACTTAACTTTTCAATTTTGTTCTTTAATTACCTGGCTGTCATTGTTTCAGTTGCATACCATTAACTTATTCGGATTCCTTCCCACAATTTTCATAACTATATTCTATCCAAATCTTATCTCATGGTTCCATATTTTATTTCTCACATTTTCCATATTCATGATTTGCCAAATTATTTCAATTTTTTGCGTTATACGTGATAACAAGAATATTTTGCACTTGTGTTAGGATTTTGCCCACCCCAAAACCAAATCCTATCTACTTCTATGGTTCAATTCGTCTTAAAATAATTTATAGTAAATAAATAAAAACTACAAAACAACTTTTCTCGTGTGCTTTTTTTCTGGCTCGGTCATTATATTTAGATGTATGGCAACCTAACGTTTTCGTTTCCAAGCTTTGGAAGTTGATTACATAATATTATGTTACTAAATTTCGGTAGAACTTCATTCTCATCTGCAATGGGAGTTTACCTCTATATTTCAATTTAAAAATATATTAGTGAAGTACCTATATAATTATAGCATGAGCGTTCTCTTCAGATTGTTTCCAAAAATTTTAAATAGTTATGAAAAATTACTGATTGCACACAGGCAAATTAAGCACTTTGTCATTTTTCTGAACGATTGTATAAAAGTTGTATTGAACACATTATTTGACAATTAATGTATTTATGATATACGAATACACAATATTATTATTAAATAGATTCATAAAATAGTATAATTTAAAGTTGCCATATTGGGCCCAGGGACGTATCCAGCTTAAGCTTGGGGGGCTTCAGCAGAAACATATATATCACTACTCGCCCATAGCGCAAAAAAATTTGGTTCAAAATTAACATAAAATAGGTCAAAATCGCAATAAGATCGAAAAATTTGAAAATCGAACTTTTAAGGCAAAATAACCTCTTTTTTGTGAGAGACCTGATTTTATCTAGTATAGAGAACTTGAGTCGGGGGCTTCAGTTTCTATGCCTAAAAATACGCCAATGATTTCCCAATCATTGAAGTATTTTTAGACTTCTGAATGAACTCAAGTATTATTTACTTGTTGTATATAATAACAAAGGTAAAACTAAATCCAAAAGATTTATAGTCATTGTGATAGTGAAGCAAATTATTGGAAATGTTGTTATGATTCATATAAATCCTTTTTATGGTGGAGTAAATAAAAATTTGGTGCCATTCAACCTGTACAAAGTGATAATGAATGAATGGTATGAATAAACAATTTAGGCTTTGACATTGAATTAATTGAAAATTTCAACTTAATGTTTTTGAACACACAGCTTATATATAAATGACATTCAGTAGCGGGAATCATTTCTGGTTCATCGATTTCAATAGAGCAATATTATTTCTCACAAAATGAAGGCCGGCTATGTATTTTTAATTATTAGCATTGTTGCAGTATTCCCATTTTTAACTGCTGAAGCATTAGCTTTAAAATATGAAGGTGTGTGCCACACAAATTGAATTTAATATTCGTTAGCAAATTTATCTTTATTCTAATTCATGTAAATGAATTCTAACATGATTTATTAAGGAAGAATTTTTGAAATTTATTTATTGTTCGATAGGAATAAGCCTGGCTAATTTTACACGGCTGGAAACACTAACATCGACAAAAGCAGTCAAGGAGTATTACTCAAGTAATTTTGTAAGTCCATGGAATGCTGCTATACAATATTGCAATCAAATATCAAGTCAACTTGCATCCATTCCCACTGAACAGTATGCCTGCTTAGCACTGTTGGATGGGTGACCGACTTGTACGTAGCTTGCTACTACAGACAGGTCCATTCCTTTCATCTAAGCCCCCTGTCTATTAATCCTAGCTCTGCTAAACTTGTACCTAGGTAATTCCAATGCGGTTTAACGCTACCTGGCTCGGTGCTTAAGTACGGGGTAGTTAGTATTGGGAGTCCTGATTGGGAGACCAGACAGCAAATGTTTGAAATCAGTTTGACTATAAAGATTTGATTTTATGATTTTTTTTTTTTTATGAAATTGAAGATGAAAATATCCGTCAGAAATTAATTAGTGAAGGATTGCGTAATTCATGTTAATGTCTCAAGTATATAATGTTAATAGTTAAAAATAAATTATATTATCCTTCTGACTGCACTAAATATCGCATTTTGCGACGTTTTGCTAAAATACCCGTTATTGCGGCTGGAAAATAAACATAATTTGTTAATGTACCTACTTTTGTTTTGCACTTTTATTATATAGTGGATAGATCCTTTTGGACATCTGGAATTCTGGATAAAGAGTCTTCATCGTTTGTATGGGCAGGAAATGGACAGGGATTCCTGTACACCAACTGGGAACCCGGAGAACCCGTTCAGCATTGCGGAAACATTGATGTTTGCGTCCATCTCAGAGCAGAAGGCTATATGAATAATCAGTACTGTTGGTACACAGAAAATTGCAATTCAAACTTCCATTTTATTTGCGTACAATAAAGTGTATTAATAATCTAACGTAATAATTTTTTACTAATTTATTAGTACACTTTAAATATTATTACTAATACTAATAATCACTAATACATACATTAATAGTAAGTATTTTTTTAAGCAACGAATTTACTGATATTATGTCTGTGCATCGTATTTACTTAGGATATTATTGTTAGTAAGATACAGTTCAGCCAAAGAGCACATAATACATTAGGTATCATTAATGACACGTGGAGATGTTTTTTATTTAAGAGTTCAATTCTTTCTTTGACCATTTATTTTGATAGCTTAAGTATTTATAATAATTAATACATGAAACTGTGCAATGAAACTATTTAGGTGCTTGACCATATCAGAACATTACCTTGACGTTGTGAGAAACAGTTTCGTACCTACTAATAAACAATAAGCTCGTGTTGCTTTGGTTTAATAATGAAAACCTGTCAAGGACATAATTTTTACAGCAATATAAAAACTTGTACCTGCATTATGTGAAACGCTCTTGATCCTTGATGTAAAATTATATGTTTGTATTGTTTTACTGATAAATAATAGGCTTCAAGCTCTGTAATCAATAACAGATACAATGTTATTGGCTACTCAGTATATGTAAGGGATATAATATTATTAGGTTTATCTAGAGCTATCAAATTTTAAGAATTTCAGGGACCGAATGGGATCGGGGGTGTAAAATAGAACAACCATTACAAAAAACGCATAGCCAGAAAACTGAACTAAAGTAAAACCTGAATAAATTCAAATAGACAAACGCAGGTACCTGTTCTTAATAATAGCTCTAAAAAGATTGGTGACCGTACGTTACAGCCTGGTGCACACCACAGCCTGGCGACGTTACAGCTTCGGATTTTACAGCCTGGCCATGTATTGTATAAGCATATATGTTGATTCTCATGTCAATCTCAATCTCAATCTCAAATTTTATTAAAGTGTCTTGGTAACATCAGTACATTATTTAACTGCTTTACAATTACTGACACTGGTATTTAGACTATAAATAACTTAAATCTATGATCTACAAACTATCTTATACTCCACATTTCTGTCCAGTTCTAGTTTTTCTTTCCATTTCCCCAATAATCCACCAGCCGAATTTAATATCTCTTCATAATCCCAATTTCTCGGCATTTTGTTTCAAAAGCTTATTGTAGTCCATAATACAGAATTTAAAATTTGTTTGCAACCAGAATTAACTACAGGGCCCACTAATTGAGGAAACCCTGATTCATATTTATTCTGTTTAAAAACAAACCAGTTACTTAATCCTGTCTCAGCATTTGACATTGATTTTAACACGAATTTTATAAAATATATGGTTTTTCGTTCTAGGATTGTGAATATATTTAATTGTTTGTACAAGTCATTAATATTAATATTGTGCATTCTGAATACCCTTATTCTGCTCTTTCGTTTACTCAGTTTTTTTAATAGTTTAGGGTAGAAGTAGCTTAAAATAAACCTATTTACTTTATTTTGAATATTCTTAATCTGATTGTCAGTCTGTACAGCCCAAATTAGTATTCCATAATCTGCAATACTATGTACATAAGCGGATAAGAGTGTTTTTAAAGCATTTGTACTTATATATCTTTTCATTTGATACATTTTAGACAAACTCAGTGCTCCACACATAGATTAAATTGTTATTGTAATATGCATTATTACCTATTGCAAACTATTTTAAATATCTGTATACTTTATTAATCTACTTATGTTAGGTTAGGTTAGATAATAAAATATACAATTATTTAACAGTTTGCAATAGGCAATAATGCAATTGCAACAAGGTTAATTTATGTGTGGAGTGGAGTACTGAGTGTGTAGCGACTTGAGAGTCAATCCGACTGTAAAGTCACCGGACTGTAAAATCCGAAGATGTAAACGTATTCAACTGTAAAATCGCCAGACTGTAGCTTACGGGAATCAAAGAATAATAGGGATTTACACAGCTATATATTATTTCCATTACGTGGACTCCATCAAAGCACCTAATGCAATATTTGAAAGTCCATAACGTCTTTATAGCGCCCATATATTAACATTACATTGGTTTAATTGCATTGCAGTCAAATAAAACATGAACTAAAATTTCACAACAGTCCCAAACCCAACCGTGTTACAGAAAAAAATATAAAAACCAATCCTGGCCAAACCGAAACTGTCTCCGGCTCGGTCTTTGATCCCGGTTAACCATTGACAACTACAGTTTGTAACCTTTTAACGTGTAATCTCGTCATGATAAAAAAATAATATAACTTTTCTTTACCTTTATATTCCAACTTATATATACGTATACTACCTACTACAACTCAACAGCGATAAAATGAGATAACCTTGTGTTGTGTAACTGGCTGAAAGGAATTGTTATATAGATTTTCACAACAGTATATAGGCACACAGTTCTTCAAGCGTCTACAACCTCTACCACAAATTTAATAGTAAATACATTAAAATTTGTATACTCACAGTATATCATTTAATTTTCTAAAACTAAATCCTAAAAATGAGTCCGAATATAAAGGATGATATTGTATCCAAAGAGTTCTTGGAAAATTCATTAAGTTGTAAAATTAAAAGTTTTACTACTGTACCAGCAAAAAATGTCGGAGACAATTTCTGCAGCACCATTTATTCAATTGAGGTGGACGTTTGTGAAAATGATTCCTCTGATTGTGAAGCCAGCGAATCTAACGACGAGATAAAACATTTATATCTGATTTCAAAATGTTATCCAAATAGCCGAAAAAGACAAGAATTTCTTAACAGCATGAATTTGTTTTGGAAAGAGTTGATTTTTTATCAACAATTTGTTCCTAAACTACTTCAAATGCAGAAAAATAATGCGACACCTGAGGAAATAATTAAACCTATGGTTCCCCATTTTGTGGCTGGACAGGCAATCGACTTTAATTCAGGTATATAATTTCGCAAATGTCTTATTACTTTGAAGGTGTGCCTTATTATTTAATTTACAATATTTTTTAAATAAAATACATCAAAATTAATAAAAAATCTAATACAACATTTTTATTGAAAAATTGTAGAAATCGATAACCCTAAAAAGCATTATGCTTTATTTGACAATTACGTGATGATGACTGATTATCACAAAACTTTTGGTTTTAAAATGACGGACCGTCTAAAAAGTTTTGATAGAAATCATGCTTCACTCGTAGTAGCAGCAATGGCCACCAATAACGCTCTTAGTTGGGTGTATCAAAAGAAACACAAATTGTCTAAAATCACTGAGCATTTTCCCATCTTTGAAAATGAACAAGATGCAAACAAGAATTTATGGCAGGCGCTAAGTGTTGGACACGGAAAACTTTCATGTAACGCAATGGAATCAGTTTTAGGACAAGATTCGCCTGTGGTAATAGCTACAAAGAAATTCGTGGATAATACAGCTGCTGAAATAATAAATATTCAGTTTGGATCTGAGGAAAGAAAGGGGAAAATGTTCGAAAAACATTTTCGCGTCAAACCTCAAACGGAAACATTGGATGAAGGTAATCAAGTTTTTTATTTTATGTTAAAATCATGGAATTTCATGTCATATTTAATGAAGTTGAAATAAAATGTGTCAAATATTTAATATTTCATTAAATTTACGCAAAGTGTTAATTTTTGGTTGATTTAGAAATCCCATGGAATGTTCTTATCCAGACGGATTGTTGGTCAAGTAATATGCTCTTTCGATACAATTCTGAAACAGACTTACCAGAAGAAGTGGTCATTTTAGATTATCAATTCTGTCGGGAGTCGTGTCCTACTACAGATTTGGCCTACATGTTTTACAACAGCACTGACACTGAATTTCGGAAAAATAATTTGGATGAAATGCTGAGTATTTACGTTAACACATTTAATAAGTGCTGCAAAATTTTGAAATCAGAAACTCTTCCAAATTTTAGTCTGCAAGAATTAAAACGAAGGTTTCACCGATCCAAAATTTATGGACTTGGTGTCGCTTTTGCGAGTATGCCCACAATTCTCATACCCAAAGACAAATGCGGAGATATTGAAAAAGGTGAGGAAATGTCTTTTGACGAAAGCATTAGAGCCATGTTTCAAAATGCAGGTAGCAACAAAATATTTTTGGACAGAATTATTGGACTATGCACTGAAATGTACGAAGATGGAGTTATTTAAAATCCTCTAAAATCTTTGTTCTATTAGATATTGAATCATATTATGTTGTATCAAATTCACTGTAATGCTTCATTTTGCTGTTAAACATTATTTGTCTTCACACTTTACAAAAAGAAAAAAGCTTGTTTACTTTACATGTTTACAAAATTACTCATAACATTCTGGATTTATACTTGTAGTATTAATTAATAGGTATGTGCATTAGTAAGAAAATAGAAAGATTGGAATTTATTCTTGTAAATGGTTACCTGCTTCTCATGAATTCAATATACTATAGGCACATCTTTGTGTTTTAATTACTAAGTACCTGGATGACCGATATTTTATGGATTTTTTCCGATTTTAAATTTTTTGATCTTGCTTCCGATGCTTACTTATGCCCGTTTGAAAAAAAATTACTTTTATGACATTTTAAATAAAATACAGAACAAAATTTGCATAAAATATTCTAAATTTATATCTCTGATGCTGTCATTTATTTACATACTAGTTTTCCAGCATAGATATTATGAAAAATGTATTCAAGAATTTAAATTTCCTTAAAAAGTTTGTTTGTAACATTATTACTACTGATACTTAAAACTAAATAGGCGGTCACAAATTGAAGACATCGCATTTAATTACTCCACGAACTCAATTAATAATAATAATATAAGCTCTAATAAATGCAATAAACTGCTATCCGTTAACACATTACCTTAAATAATGAACTAATAATATAATGGATATACCAGTAAATAATTTGTGATTTTAAGTATATCTGTACATATTAATATAGTGTACTCCATGACAAATTTTTCTCTAATTTACACATGGTTCATACCTAAATAATATGTCACGTAATCACAAAATGTGTAATTTACAACAATCTCTTTATTTGAAAGTTTGACATTATTTTAGAGTTGATAAATTTTTAACCCTGGAAATAAAAGTCATATTCCGCGAGAAGCGAAACAGAAGGCTTCGTAAGGATTAAGTAATCACATGGAGAGGTGATGACGTTACACGGTAACAAATTCGACGAGTGACTTAAAGCCACTTTATCCATTCCCACAGCTTCGTCAGTACCATTCCACACTTCACAAGACGATTCCTCAATAGAACTTTTGAGCAATTGTTCGTTTAAATCATTTATTGCGAAAGATTCTGGCTGAGCGACTTTGTTTGTCACTTTCACTTCATCTGTATTCAACTCATCTGAAGAGTCTCCCATATAAACACAATCTACATCTTTCAAGAGATTCAATTCATGGTTCCAGA
>JAQFYB010004083.1:0-17285 GCA_034694085.1 Pogonognathellus longicornis | reverse complement strand
AATATAGTAAATGGTAGTATAGTAGTAGAAGGATAGCATTGTATATAGTAGCACAATACCATCATATATAGTATATTATAATAATAATGTTAGATATACCTATAGCCATACAGTGTGTTGACACTACTTTGCTATACTGATTTTAATAGTTTATTATTACAGACATAAACCGCATTAACATATCAATTTATAAACTTTATCTCTGTTCAAATGGATGTATTAAATATTTAGTTTTTGTTCTAATATCAATATCAACATACCATTTCACATGTGCATATATTCCAGTATTCAAACAGCACTTAAGAGGTAGTATAGATATTCGCCATCTCTATCACTCAGTGCATAGTGGATTACATAAAGACTTTACTTTATAGAGGTTTACTTGTTTAAAAATGCAAAATGTAAATATGCTTTCATCTGAATTGTCTGATTATTTTCTGTAGTGTATGGAGAATCTCCATCCTAAAATACATAATCTTCCTGTATTTGGAAAAAGTGATTCAGACATAGGTCACTCATAAAATGATTAACAGTAAATCAGTAAAGCAATTGTTAATTACTGTCTCTTTTCCTAATCTCATTAGCGTAAAATCCACAATGTTCGATTGTAAACACGACTAGCACTCATGTGAATGATGCAATCTTTTGACGCAACTACTGCAGTACAGTCACAGTACATATATATATATTCATAATAATTGAGTCTGTAGTACTATAGTATAATTAATAATTAGTATTCATCATCAATCAAAAATATTATAATGTGTGCACGTACAAACACATTTCGCGATAAGCATGCTGAGCATTCTGCTTGAGTGAAACATGACAAATCAACATCATATAGCGCAAAGAGTATTTGATATTTTTCCGTTGATCCTTCGGGGTATAGACAATGAAATCGAGCGTCAGAGTTAGTGATAGTGCTTATATCTACGCAATGATCTTGTTGTCTAAAAACCTTACCTGGTACATTTTTTAATGAAACACTCACAACTAAGGTACTATAAAATGGATATATATACACAGTATGTTGTATGTATATCCACTACATGGGATATTATGTGAGCTCAAGTGAAAATAATTTCATAAAACTGATGACTAAAATGATGGACATGTGAATCAATACTACACTGCTGGTTTTGATCTAAATTAATATAACGAGTTTAAGGTTCTAATCAAATCGCTTGGAAGGATTTTTGTTGATTAAAATCGTAATTCATAACATGACGCATCCGGTCCATATTCAGATAGAATTATTCAGAATTAGAACAATAAAGAACGTGAATCAGTTCGATAAGATTAATGCACAAGCGTACAACGTGTGGGGATTTTTATACGCCTATGCATGCACGGCCGTATTTAGGATTCCATTTTGGGAGGGGCAAAATACCAACATAATGCACAAAAGTGTCTATAATCGAGCTTAAATTTTGAGCTATTTTATATAGAAATCAACCCAAGCGAAAAAATCGCGATTTTTTGCACTTTTTTGGTAAATTAGCCTCTTTTTTTGGGATTTCGAGTTTGGCAATTGCCCCCTTTGCCCCCTCAATACAGCCTTGTATGTATGCCTATAGATAGACTATCACATGTCATATTTAAAATTAAGTATATATTCAAATAAACGTAGCTAATAATGGATTTGTGTACCACATTATTACTGTTTTATCTTAACTCAACTCAACTGATGCTGATAAAAACGGTGAGGTCACAAGTTTCTACTGGACTATAAATCAAAAGCCCAAGGGCTTTGTCAATCCAGTCGCCGCAAACAGTGTCCAGAGTTCCATTGAATTGAAATCGGATTTCTCCTATCCTTCCGAAGGAAAATATTTCGATTACAGTTCCCAGATCTCTCTAATTAATTTACAAGGTAAAAATCTCATTTGTTAACTTCTCATCTGTTAAAATCATCAAGCAAAACAGCAATCAAATCTGAATTTGAGTGTAATGATAAGAACTGCGAGTATTTTATGAGATTTCTAATATAAAAAACACGGAATGATTTACTCTTTTCAGATGAAATCTATAAGCATTATTGTTTTGGTTACCCTCTGCTGCCTTGCGGTTATATGCAAAGCCCTTCCAGTGGAAAATGTCTTAAATGATGAAGATATAGATCAAGCAAGTGGGGGTCCTGATCTTTCTTCAACAACGCCTGGTGGGGGTTCTGATCTTTCTTCAACAACGCCTGCTGGAGCAAATCAAATGGCCGTAGCATCCCTTGCTGTATTACTTATGCAACAATTCTGCGTTAGGCTTTTCTAAAGGAGTCATCACCAAATACCTCATCAAACCAAACATCAGAAGTATTATTAATTGCCCTACTGCTATTTATGTAAAATAAATTCGAAATTGTACTTTTTAACATTTGTTAACGTATGTTTGATCACGACTCTATTGTTTCTACATAATTATTTATCATAGTAATGTTATAACAAGTACCAACTACTTTTGTATATGAAAGAATAAGAAGAGCAGCTCACAAATAAACGTATTTACTATTTACTAATATCAATTAGGTGCCTGTCCAATGAAAATTACATTATCATACTACACTCTACGCACTTCATAAGCAAGATAATTGGCACTTCATGTACTGTATAGTAGCTTCATCTCATAAAAAAAATTCCTGGCTAAAATAATTCACACAATTTAGGTGACCTATAATATAATAAGCGAGTAAACAATATGCAACACGATTGCACTACTTTTCTAATCATTGTACAAACTTTGGAATAATTCACACGGTCGCTGCCATCAATTGATTAGCCGTATACATACATATTTATAAACAAGTTGTGTTGGAACTATGACATTTAAAGGTACCTATATTATATTGGTTTTAATAAAATCTGTGTTCTTTATAGTTTATATGTAAGAAATGTACAATGATTATAATGAAGAATCTTTCAGGACAGCGTCTCGGGGCAATGAGATACACATGAAACAACAGCTTTTATTTCACCGCAGAAAAAGTTATCTCAATTTATTTTTACAATCTTTGCTTTACGTCAAGTTGAAGGGTAAAGTTTACTTGTGACATTTTCCGACAACCCATCAAAAATACTTGTTGCTTCTTATTTGGAGTGTAGTTCTAAATCTCATGGTGGTTCAATGTCAAAGGAGGACCGAATTGACTCAATATGATGCAGTACGACAATAATGTTACCGTTATCTAAGTAAGTAAACATGCATATACATAAGTTGAGCAAGATAAACTCGATATAATATGTAATATCGTGTCATGAAAGTTGATGAAAGTGTCAAGTCTGTCAAGAGTATTGGATGGGTTTATTGGGAAAAGATCAACTTACCCCAACGAGAAAGCTTTTATCCAGAGTAAAATATTTCCCAAACATAACGGCCATGTTAAAATGACCATTGTAACTTATGTTCATGCTCAATATCTGGAATACAAGTAATCTGCAATTACGTTACTCATCATTATGGCCATTATATTATATAGAAATGGAAAGTAAAGGTGGAAATATTATTTTATCGAATTTTGTAGCTATCTTACAAAATAAAGTTCTTGGTCTGTTTTCTGTCCCATCACCCCTTTGCGACGAATAATTTCTAAACCATCCATTGCCTGCAGAAAGGACAAATAAAATGTTAGTCTGTTGCACATTAAGTTCTAAATGTCCGTATAGGTTTAAAAAATATTAACATTGAATTAATGAGCTCCTGTAGATATTTTTTCTACACTCACTTCTTCTCCCACATCAGCAGCATTTGTAGATACTAAATATATAATCACGAATATATGAATTAAGTATAATGCAATGATTATTCCATTAAGTTTGAGCGTTTTGCTTAATTCGGAACTAATAGCTGTCTGTGAGCTGTATAGATAATAAACTTGGAAACAAATACTGAAAACCTAATACAGCAAAAAGTAAAAAAATAAAGGACGATTGCATTTGTATTAGCAAGCAAAGGCAGAAAATTATAAAAATAATATACATAGCAATGTACAGATTGTTAGTGTGCATAGTGCAGGTACCTGCGTTAGATAATATGATTCTATAGTATTAGTGAACAGAGTGTCAATTCCTGATAGCAAATCCAATAATGTAGCATGGTCTTGAAACAGGTGATCGTATCCAGTACGATTTGCCACTTTTGCAGCTCTTGTCAATGAACCTTGACCTTTGCATCAAGATCAAATAATGACGAAAATTATTTTTTTAGTAATACGATTTTGCATTATTAACATTTTGTAAAACTCACAAATGAGCAATGTACATTTACTGTAGTTAGAAATTTTTTGTCTCAACCCAGACCTCTATGCAATACTTGATCAAGACGGTGATTCCACAGTGCGAAACCATTTTTTAAAAGCTTGCAATAATAAATAAAAAGAATTAGATAAGCTTTTGCTGAAATTAAAATATAAAAATAGACAAAGGCTGCAACGGTTCTAATGATGTAGAAACAATCCAGTGTGTGAAGATGCGGTATTGCAATTCTCAAAGACAACATTGATAGTACAACAGGACCTCCTGTTGCAATCGGTGCAATTTGTAGTGCGCACACTGTAAAGAATATGACCAGGAATGATCCATACGCAAAAATCATCCACCACATGTAATTACGAAGACCAGCAGCGACATCCATTTTCATCATTTCTGCTGCCCTATTAATTTTATGGACTTCCTCATTAATGTAATTATTTCACTTTAATTAGCAATTAACCACGATGTATAAAGCCTATACACAATCCGTAATAGGGCTGGGTATTCTTTTATACAACTCACATTTAACTTTTTTTAAATGATTTAAGCACCATGATTTTAACTTTAAGTCTAGAGTTGACTCACTGTGTCCATAAAGTTATGTATGCGCAAGAAAAATTTCTTTTAAGGAAAAAATTGATATTGGCAATGGTAGTGTGAACGAGACATGAAAGAAGAATTATAGCAGACACGAGGTTGGTTCTAAACAGAGCCATTTCCTCAAAACGAAGCGTGGTAGCATTTTTTTCTCTCGTTGACATAATATGTGGATCATTAATAAGAATTCCAATTAAATTGATTCCGACAAGAATTGTTAAGACGCCCACAAAGAGAGATGTGACACAATATCCTATGGCTTGAAGTTTCAGTGCTTTATATTCAAATCCATATATTCCATCCTCACAAAAAGAGCTGCAAGGGTATCGTAATAGAATTTGCATGAACCTTTCGTATACAATAAACGATTTGTACACATTCTGAGCGAAGATTGATTCTGCTGTTAAGATTTCTGCGTTTGAATATTCGGGGTAGGACAAGCGTTTTCCGTCGTACTCCGTGTCTGTGTGTACTTCTTCACTCTCATTTTCCCAGTCTACATCTACATCTACAATGTGTGATGGGATGACGCAAAAAATTAGATTTTGTTCACAACGATTGAATAGGAATATGAAAAGGAAAGTTGGGATTACTCTCATCAGGTCCTTCCACTTTAGGAATATCATTCATAGCTTCTTTTTGAAAGCAATTCAATATTACAATTCGAACAATGAGAAAGAGATATAAAATATACTATAGGTTTTTGGACACGGCAATGTGTTTAGCTCCTAGACACATTGGGACACGGTATAGAATTTGGACCAATAAATTAATCTTTACCTTTACGCTATGATACATATTACAACGGTTGGTCTGGTGACCAACCTATGCACCAAAATGTTGAGTTTCTATAATTTCTACATAATATACATGTAATATTATTAGGTACATGTACATTATCATTTTTTTCTTATCATTTAACAATATACAACCACACTGTCCTTGACAACTATATAAAATCGACTAGTTTTGCTCAAAGAACTTAGAAAACGCATGACACTTTGAAGTGGATAGTCTTGTATACATAAGGTATTAGAGGCACATTTATATACATGAGCAACATTTGGCATCAAATGTCAAGTAAGCGAACCAACGATTTCTGAACATTTAATACCAAATATATAACATGTATATTTGGTATTAAATTATCCTGGAGCTTTTGAGAGTATATTAACCGATTTGCATGACCTTCATGGGGATAACAGATATTTCAGTAAAAAAACTGATAATGAGGTGATGCCAAAATTGACAGCGTAGAAATATTAATCGCTACGAGGCTAGACTATTCATATCTTGAGCTTAGCTTAAGTGGAAAGGAAATGCAGGATCAAATCAGTACAAGTACAACGATAATTACACTTGCAACTTGTGCATGATCGTGCTATTTGAATTCAAAAGATAATAGTACCCTAATAGTACCTACCTGTATAGAAAAGGAAAATGAATAAATCACTTTCATACTTCTTGAAACTTTACCACACAAATCACCACTTTTGACTATTTAATGTAAGTATTGTGGAGTGAAATATCATTTTACTATGATAATTAAAGATTTTGATGATTGATGATGGCAAGGTCGTATCCAGGCGCTCACTGTAGTGTTAGATCTAAAAATGGGGGGGGGGGGGTTCAGCTCCCTAAGCCCCATAACTGCAAGTCTTTATGTTGTATGTGTATGCATTTTACATGGATATATCGATTGAATGACATTGGTTGCCTGGGTAATCGGAAATCATTTTTTCATTTTGTCTAGAACTTTACTCTAGTTAATAATAATTAGTTGAACCTTCTCAAGGTTGCACATTAAGCCTGAAATCACTGTTTAAAAGTTGAATCGGGAAAGAATTAGCTACTTCTGTCAGAGTGAACCCAGAGGATCGGGATGGATGTCATTCGAAAGGCCATTTTCTGGAGAATTAGTCAAGATCCCTCGTTTATATGTTTCGGTCACTCCATTCGTCTCCAAAAATATTTTAGTGTGTAAACTACACTGAATTGACACACGCAAATATACCTTACTGGAGACGAATGGGCTAACTGAAACATATAAACGAGAACGAGGGGTCATAACGAATTCTTGGAACAACCTTGGAGATATTAAGGTGGACCCTTAATAAAAAAAATCACTAAGCAATTTTATTAATAAAGGGTCCCAGTTATTATTTTGTTACTTCATTCACAAAAGCTCCTAACATGAATTCAAGTCATTCTACTCACAAGCTCTTAGCAACGAAAATAAATACATGTTGTGTGTGACTCATATTATTTCATTCATATAAAAACACATCATACACTTTTATTAAATTGCCAAAAATTACAGATTACACAATTTGAACCTACTGAGGAGTCCATGAATATGAAACCAAGAAAAATTATGAATTATTTGCAAAACGACGAATCGAACTAATTGACCTATATTGATTTTTTAAATCTGCCATAACTGAAATTAAGGAAATCAGTCAGAAATGTCTAACCCAAAACTCGGGGTAAAATCCACATAAGAGACTGTATTGTATTGTAACATACGTAACCATTAAATATATACATTCATATAATTATCCGCCACAAAATTTTGTCAAGCGAATTTGCACCATGAATTAGCGTATAAATACATATGCGTACTGTAATGCATGTTATGTATCGATATCAAAATATTGTGACGGATCATAATTATAATACCTAAGAAGTTATGAATTTTACAGTACCTATTGATTGATGTGGCACAAATTATTTTTCAGAATAAGAAAGCGTCTGTACCTTTAACCACAGTTGATGGGAAACCTGAACCAAAAACACGGACTGGAAAAAGATTTAGTATTGCAGTCCTTAAGGTACAAGATTCCAAAGAAGCAGAGCCTGGTGTATTTCACCCACGTGCGGCTGTGCCTGTATTGGCCAGTACCACTAATGGATTGGATCAAAATGTTGCCGCTGCCCAAGCCAAAGAAATGGAACAATACATCAAAAATAAAATCGATATTTTAAAAAAGGATCAAGTTACTCAACACAGACTATTAAGATTAGCTGCATTTGTTCCAGATGTAGTTCTAAAAGATGAAGGTTCCAAAGTTCCTTTTCAACAGTCCTACGATGCAGTTGTCGTCATGGCTGACGTTTCAGGTTTTACTGCACTCACAGAGGCATACAGTTTAAAAGGTAAAGGAGGAACAGATCAATTAACAAAAACGCTTGCAAGTTATATCGGTCCTTTGGCAGAATGTATTCTTCGAGCAGGCGGAGATATTATAAAATATGCAGGAGATGCATTTTTAGCTGTATGGAGAATTGACGATATTTTAAAATATCCAGAGCAAATCCAGAAAGTAATTGATTGTGCACTTTTCATTCAAGAAGCACATGGGTCTTTACCTTGTCCTGAAGTAAACATTACCATTAAAGTCAAATTAGGAGTTGGGGCTGGTCTTGTACACATGTGTGGAATCGGTAATGATAATTATCAACACTGGGTTGTTTTCGGCCCTGGAGTTCAATCTGCGTCTAACGGGGAAAAGCATTGTGTTTCTGGAGAGGTTATTGTCAGTGAAGCTGCCTGGATACATTGCAATCCCCAGCAATTCAAATATTACGAAAAAGACCCTGGCTACCACCGAGTTACAGATATCACGGCATTCATTAACAAAGAAAACAGAGGGAGACCCATGGTAGGAATTAATAAGGCAGGAATTAAAATAATTGCAACAGCATCTTTAGATGATTCATTAAGATCCGTGGTCGTTGCGGCTAAAGACACCAAAACCGAAACTGGACTAAGGACGTTTGTTATTCCCCCAGTACTTAAAAAAGTTGACGATGATGTTCCAATAGAATATCTCAATGAATCCCGACAAGTGACAATTTGCTTTATCCACATTGACATCTTCCCTTTTGGCCCGGAAGTAGACTATGGTGAGACCATGGGATTGATTGTCCAAAAAGCTTTTATTAAAATCTACGTGAAAACTACGAAATTGCAGGGATGTCTCACGAAAGTCATCATGTTCGACAAAGGGTTGACCTACTTGGTAGTTTTTGGTCTACCGGGTTACATTACAGAAAATCAGAGTGCCCATGCCTTAAAATTTAGTTACAATGTTAGAAGAGCCTTAAATAATATCAAATATGTCCATGAAGTCTCCATTGGTGTCACCACAGGATCATGCTATTGTGGAGTTGTTGGTATTTGATTATTTATTTATTATTATTATTATTTATTATTTATTGTAGTATTATTAAAAAAATATTTTATTTTAGGTCATCCTCAACGACAAGAGTATACTGTCATTGGACGCAAAGTTAACAAAGCTGCTCGACTTATGTGTTATTATCCTAATAAACTGACATGCGATCAAGACACAATGTATCATTCCAAATTGCAAATCTACAATTTCGTGCAAATGGAAGCCAAAGAACTCAAGGGGATTTCCAATGTTGGAAAGATTTATGAATATCTTGACTCTGAAGGTGGTGATGATCAATCCGTTCCTTGGTTCGACTATCCAATCATAGGACGTGAAGGAGAAATAAAATTTATAAAGGAAACTCTTCAGCTAGCAATCTCTGAATTCAAAATTCATTTGCAAACAACAAAAAGTACTGGCATCGGTATTGGACTGACTTCTGGAAAAGAAATTATTGCCGTAGGCACAAGAATGGTTGCTTTCGAAGGAGAAAATGGTGTTGGGAAAACACGAATGCTGGCAAGTTGCATGCGAATTGCTGTGGGGCTTAATATCAAGGTGTTCTCAGTTGGCATGAATCTTATGTTATCAGGTCAACAGAATTTTGGAATCACAAGTCTGTTGCTTCAAGTATTTAAGATGGAAGAACTTAGAACTTTGGCTGAAAGAGAAGATTGTCTTCGCAAGTTCGTTCATGACGCTGAAACTGCGAATGGACTTTGCATGGTGAATGAAGTTCTTCAAACAAAGTTCCCACTTTCTTCCAAATATTCTTCCATGGACCCGAATTCGCTAAGATTGTGTACTCAGATATTTGTGCTGAAACTTATCAGAATTTTGTATCCAAATGACTTGCTCATGTTTGTTGTTGATGATGCTCATTTAATGGATGTAGTCTCTTGGGAATACATAATTTATTTAGCGAAAACTCCAAAAATATTCGTAGTCACTTCACTGAGGAAAAGTACAACTGGTTCTCCGAAACTTGCCGACGGAGTTACTAAAATGATTTACCACAACAGGAATGTCAAAGTGATTCGTTTGAGAGGATTAGCTACACCTTGTTGTTTGCCGTTGGTGTGTCAATTGACGGAAGTGAAAGCTATTCCGATAGACTTGGAGAAAATGTTGGAAACGAAAAGTCAAGGGATTCCAGCATGGTGTGACCAAGTTATTAAAGACTTGTTGAGAAATGGCATTCTCAAAATTGTTCCTTATGCAAAGGGGAATCATGGAAGAACTGAAATGAGAGCGGTTGACAATAAATATCTCGAGAAATTAGAGCACTTCCAAAAGAAAGCTCAGTTGAGAATAGGATGGTTTTCTCAACAAGATGATGAATCTATTCCTTCAAAATCAATTTTAAAAAATAGGAAAGTCTCACCAACGTCCTCAATTGCTACGAATGCAAGTACAATGAGTACATTTCAATTGGTTCAACCAGAGGAAAATATTAACCCTCAAGTTAGAATGATTGTAGTTAAATCGGATACAAATATTGCCAATGTTTCGGTTTCGGGAACCCTTAAAGAAATTCTACTGGATTCTTTTGATGAACTGTCGTCAAATGAGCAAATGTTGATAAAGGGTGCCTCAATCCTGGGTCATAAATTTAGTAAGATGATGTTAATAAGAATACTGCCCGTGTTCGAACAGCAGTCCAGTAAATATGAGTACAGTTTTAAGCATCTTTTTGAGCACCGACGTTTTTGCTGCGCTTCAGGGGGATTCAACAGAGCAAAAACACAAACGACTGGAATGCCCGAATGTTTGTGTCGCCCAACAAAAGAGGAAATTGAAAAAGAAGTTATTGCAAAGCTAAGTGTTAAAAGCATGAAAAGTCATAAATCCTTGAAGCGCCCACGTTATTTCACATGTAAATTCATGGAATTTGTCAAAGATGACTTGGTGGATGTTGCCTATGAATTAATGACTGAAGATCAAAGAAAAGAACTTCATTTAAAAGCTGCTAAATATTTAGATTCGAGTGCAATTCATTGTCCTTCATGTGGGGGAGATGACTTTTCTTATTTATTTGGTTTTGCCAGGCAACAAACAGAGATAGGAGCAGTGGAAACAGAACAAGCTTTTCGAATGGCTGCTACAAAGAGAAAGCACGAACAAAAGCGACACGTTGACTACAGTCGACGTAAAAGTATTGCTGAAATTCGCAAAACGAGAGCGAATTCAATGGTGGCATCGATGGAAGTGAATGAAGGTCATAAGAGGAAGGCGAGTCTTCAAACACAAATGGAAGGGTTGAAAAAATATCTGGTCAATAGCAGCTCTAAAGTGGCTCAAATAGAGCTTGATATTTTCAAAGCAGTGTTGGAATTTGAGGCAAAGAAGCATGGAAGTGTAATGAGAAGATTGTGTTTGTGTTGCAACAAAGAAAATAATGCTGCAAAAATTAAGGTGGAAGAGGAGCAATTGGAAGAGGAAGTAAATAAAGGAGCAATAGAAGCAATGGAGAAACAACCTGAAACCAATGCACCTTCAAGGAGAGCTTCGCGTTCTAGCCCTTCAAAAAAGAAATTGCCTTCAACTGCTGGACACGGAGATCAACACTCTTCACCAGATGCAACCCATAATTTAGAAGTTGTAGACTTGAGAACGTGTGAATGTGCGTTTGTTCAAGCAAAAGTATGTATCGACATGGTGAGACATTACAGATTTGCAGAAAAGTATGGAAAATGCTTGGAATGTTTGCTGGAGGCAGCAGAGGCAGTTATTAACGTTGGAAATGGAAGTCAAGCTCTTGTTCATTTAGAAGATGCTGTGGGATTATTAATGGGACTAAAGAATAAAGATTTTCCTGGACCGAATCCAGATGATCAGGATGATATTCTCATAGATGAAAATGAAGCTTACCTAAGAATAGATTTTCTTAATGGACTTGCCAACTATGAAAATGGAGTTTATCCAAAAGCAATTTCATATTTTGTCAAAGCACTTACTAGACTTGGAATGAAACTTCCGAAATTGAAGGAAAATCAAAACAATAACAAAATGTTAGGAGCCAAAACAAAGTTGTGGATTGCTCGTCATTGTTGTAACTTTACAAAACGCTACGACGAAAGCTTAATGGCTGATGATGGGGAGGCGTGGTCTATGAAACTCCGAATTTTGACCTACCTTCACATTTTGTTTAAAAAAGACCAAAACATGGAAATGGCAAGATTAGTAACAATGTGGTAAGTTGAATCGGAATATCATTAGGTGGTAGTAGTACCGAATTAAAAAAAAATTACAATTGAATACAATTCAGTTCTAATTAATTAATTATTAATCCACTTTTAATTTTCAGGCAGGTAACAATTGCAGAAAGATATGGTAATTTAATGCAAGATATTCTTCCAGCGTATTGCAATATGATGATAATCCACTCAACGATGAGTAACCATAAAAAAGCGATGAAATATGAGAAATTAGCTCTGGAAGCCATTCGTACCAGTTTTGGAACCGTAGAACAAGTTGAAGCTATTGGCCTTTTAACCACTGCAAATTTGTTTTATACTTTTTCAATTATCAGACTTCATCGGGGTTCCATACATTCCTGTATAGAGTCTGCATACGTATCTCTTCAAATTTCACAAACGATTCACGACAACTTGCTGAGTATGCGAGTCCTTCCCGTTCTCTCACAAGTTTTGCTCTTTAATCTGAACATTCCAGAATTAGCACAGTGTTTGCGTAAGTTGTGGTACACTGCTGAGGAAGAAGAGGAATGGGGAGCTTCGGCCATTTACTACGCTTTGTCTAT
The DNA here is from genome assembly GCA_034694085.1 of Pogonognathellus longicornis. Classification (NCBI taxonomy): domain Eukaryota; kingdom Metazoa; phylum Arthropoda; class Collembola; order Entomobryomorpha; family Tomoceridae; genus Pogonognathellus; species Pogonognathellus longicornis. The sequence continues at coordinate 4,506 of JAQFYB010004083.1, read as the reverse complement.
AGATATGTTGCTGGAAACGGCGTATGCAATGGAACCCTTTGCAAAATGTTTAAATTTTGTCAAACAAAGCGATTGGAAACTGGAATTGACAGTCTTCAAAGACTACGAGATTCAATTCCACATTGAAGCAAGTATAGCTTTATGGTATACCCGGTATTCCAAATGGGACCTTAGTCAACATTGGATGACAAGAGCTGAGCAACATAAACCCAAGGTGGTGAGTTTCATAAGCGTGACAGCTGAACTAAAAGTGCTGGAATGTCAATTGATTCTAGCGAATCATTACTTGGAGAATAAGCGTTATCAACATTTTGCAAAGTCCAGGAAAAGTACAAAAGATCTTTTATACACTCTTGATAAGAACACGAAGACTGTTCCGTGTTTGAGACCAAGACTGTTGCATCTACAAGCCTATTACTACAGATTACGCAGTAGGTTGGAAGATGCGGAGGCTCATTTGAAGAAAGCTGAGAGATTGGCCAAGAAACATGGAAATCTACTTGAGATTGAATGGGTTGCGCACAGCAGAAACGTGTGGAGCGACCATGCTGTTCCCACATCGAAAACCTTTTGGCTGGAACACACCGATATGCATGTTCTGGATTGGCATTCAGGAGGAAAAGTACCCTGGGTGAATATCATGTACTCCCTTCCTATTCCCAATTGGAGCTAAATGAAATTCAAGTTAAACCCAAAATAACTCATGTGAGAATGCGACATGTAAGAAATGACCACTTATAGAAAAATACCCTTTTTAAAATAATGTTTTAGGCACTACAATTTAACCCAGCAAATTACTTGATACGACTAAGTACTTACTACATGGTAAAATAAACAATAAAATTATTCAAAAATTATAATTCACTGCAATAACAAAAACATGCTAATAAAAATTTTGACTGTGATGTATACTAATTAGAATTTGAGCTGATCGAGTTCCCCTTTTATAAAAACCAAAAATAGTCATGATTCACTAAAAATAGCCTAAGTCCAGCTTAATGTTAGTAATTATTATTGTCCATTAATTTTAAGAATGTTTTACAAACAGCGAAACAGCATTGGTTTTACTTGGAATGCGCACATGTCACAAATTTTCATAGCAGGAATTAATGTACGTAACATACCTTCCGAGTGCGAATTATGCGTATGCCTAAGTATATATAATATTTTCAATAATGTGTTTAGACAATCATGAAAGAAGCATAAAATTATTGTCAGACTTGACTTGCCATCTCCAAATTACACCCACACACGCGCTGTAAGTGTGTACAAGTGTAAGGTTAATTATTATCGCTAATTAAAGCATGTTTATACCAAGCTTAGTCTAAGCTTGGTTTATACCTAAGAAAATGAATGTCTACAATAATGATTGTGCAGAGCTAGACAAAAAGTTATGCCAATAATAAAATGACTCTTTTGGGATATAAAAAGATAATTAATTATATCTGGCTGTAGGTAAATGTACGTTCATCTGTGCTGTCGATATACTTAAGTCTGTGGATAACATGAAATATTATCGTAAATCTTAAACCACAATACATTGTAATAATCACGAATGACAATCTATCAATGTCACACAATGCACAAGTGTCACACAACAAAGTGTCAAGATAACAAAATCAGCCATACCCTTGCATTGTTTTTCCCTATCTTAATAATATGAAACATAAAACAAAAACTCAAGTCTCTATAATCAAGAAATACCATCCTACATAATACTAGTATTGACAAAGTGCAGAATTGCGCCATTAAAATTGGTTTACTGTTAAAAGTTATCGTGTTTCTTAGAAATTTTACGACTTTTAAAACCAGGAAATACTACAACTATCAAACTATAACCATTCTGTGTATCGTTACACATAATATTATTATTTCATTTGAGCATACATACCAGGAATTCTACTTCGTACAATCTGCTACACCAATAATAGTCTTTACCTCAGCATAGCTCTATGGTAAAAAAAACTTTATTAATTAATTTAATATAATTTAATTCTTCAGGATTACTATACTCCTGTGCCTGTGGAAATATCGTAAGCTGCCAATTGTAAGTTTCATTTTGGCCTTTTCGTATATCTACAAAAATATTATATACTTTTTTTTAAGCTAGCAGTTATTGTAAACTTGAGTTTCATTTCAGTTTTCATTTTTCTTGATGTTTTTAATTTATACTTAGCGTTATTTTCCCCTCCAGGTTGGACTCACAATGAAACTCATTTTTTCCAGCCTAGTAATTTCACTATTGCTCTCCATTGTAATTTCTAGCACTAGTACTGTTAAAAAAGAAAAGAAGCAAACTATTTCAAGTTCATTTCCAATTCAAGATTATCTTTCTATAACTTGCAATGAAACGGAACAATTTAATTGTGACAGTTCTGTAGGTTTAGTATGTGACTCCAGTGGTAAATGTAGTTGCACTAGACCCTCTGACATGATTTTTGACTCCAACATTAGGAAGTGTGTACTCCTCATTAACGCCAGCTGTGGCACAACAGGCGAAATTAATTTGGATGATAAAATCTCTTGTACTCCAAATGCTGAATGTATCATCCCCAACAGACCAAATGTAAAGAGCAATAATAACAGTACTATTAGCGTCAATGTTAATAGCGACAATAACGATGACGAGCAGCAACCAAGTTCTTTATCACAATCAGGACTGTGTAAATGTGTCGAGGGATTTAAGGCAGATAAGAACAGACAATGCACAAACGTAGAACGGGACCCATCAAGTTGCACTGGCAATGGAACCGGGCAATGTGGCGCTGGAATGACGTGCATAAACAACACTTGTGTTTGCGTTGATATAGAGGACATGGTATACGACGAAGAGTCTCAATCATGTAAAAGCCTTGTGGACACTGCATGTTTTCTAGCTCCTGTGGCTGGAGTCGAGAAAAATTGCGTTGATAATGCAGAATGTGTGTCTGAGAATAATATGGTGGGTTATTGCAAATGTCGTCCCGGATATGACCCAGATGAAAATAAAATGTGTGTTGGAGATGGGTCAAACACAACTACGGTCACTGCAACTATCAGAACAACCACAACATTCGTCACTTCCACTGAGGGAGAGCCAACATTCGTCACTTCCACTGAGGGAGCGCCAATAACTTCAGAATCGACCACTCCAACTGGAACCACCACAGCCAATCCGGGACTCGGTTTAATCGGGGAACCTTGTGTCATTGATAATGTAATCTCCGGATATAAGGATCAAGATAAGGAAAATCATAATGATAATAAAGCAGATGGTGGAGTTAGCCGATTTGTTGTTGCAAATAATAATAATAAATGTATTCCTAATTCAAAGTGTAACATGGGAAAATGCGCTTGTGAAAAAGGTTATGTGGCTGAAAGTGCCAAAAAATGTATTCCAAGTGCAAGTGGTCCTACATTGACTGCGTCTTTTCTTCTTATTGTCAGTTGCTATCAAATTGTTACGTATTTTAAGTGATTTAGTATTTAAGAAACTACAGACCATTTTTTTCGATTGATTACAATCGTAGTATGAAAGTAATTAGTATTGGGCCGGGGCATGACATCCATTCTTCTATGAGTATCTTGTACGGGGTTAATACTAACAATAAGTTATAGTGCCAATCACTGCCATTATTGCCAGCGCAACGCGCAACGGGCTCTCTACGCTACGTCTACCTACATGGTAGCGCAGCGGTAGCGCTTCACAGAAAATGCGCTACCGTGTAGAGAGCTCGTCAATAGTAGTAGTAGTGCTAGTGCGTGCTAATTTTTGAGATATAGTAGGTTATAAGGTATTAGCTTGGTTGCAGAGTGTTAGAATTTAGAATCCATTCTTTTATAAGGGCCCCAGCTGCGTCCATATACAATGGTACATAAAATTTATAAAATTAATAATAATAAAACTTTCAATGACCCAAAAATGATCTAATATTTTTGCACGTCATCCCTCTCATGTTCAGCAGTCCATTATTTACTTATAAAATTTCCAAGTATCTTTGAATAGAAATGGTGTGCTTTCAAACTTTGAAAATCGGATTCATTTTTTAAAAATACAAATCTTGTCAAATTTTGACGAACCAATTTTTAAAAAAACACTATATGACAATGCAATGCCTAAAATGAGATTCTTTCAAAAATTTCAGATTCGCTGTAGAAGTGTTTCAAAACACAATTAATAAAATGCTTTTTATGCTCGTCGTAACTTGCCAATATTTGAGTGCGGCTGCTGAAAATGCTTTTTATGAGTATTTGTGCTGTGAATGCATAACATGCATAAAGCGGATATTGTTGCCTTAATCATTTTTGATACCTACAATATCCACTTAAAAAAGCTTTTCCAGCAGCCACACTCAAATACTTAGTTGCATTTTTTATTACTTTTATAAATTTTATGCACCATTGTATATGGATGCATGCAGAACATTAACTCTGCAACTAAACTATCTTCACATTAAGGTGACTCTGCCGTACAGATGATAATAAACCAGAAAAAATCAAATATCTCTTAGCCGGAAACTTGTTAAG
>JAQFYB010004082.1:0-17291 GCA_034694085.1 Pogonognathellus longicornis | reverse complement strand
CAGGTAGAACTAAAAACTGCGTTGGGATTGAAAGTGGCGCTGTGGATTGTTAGGTTAATCTTATCTCGGGTACGCCACATTTGAAATCAATGTCTCCGCAAAATAATTTGGAGATTTTGCCTACGTAATCCTCAATAATATCAAATTTTTACACTGGTCTCCCAAATTATTTTCAAGAAACAAAAATCGTAAGTTCCTTTTTTCAGATTTTTAATTACGTTCAAATCAAAACAATAATTAGGGTGGTTCATCAGCTGAATGTATATTCTTAATTCATGGTGCTGTTCCTGCCCTTTAAGTTTTTTCAGCTGCCTGTCACTCACTGAGTCACCTGCTCATTTATTATTACTGTTCTTTTATTATGTAATTACTTTTATGCACTTGTATTTGTATTACATGATTTCAAAAATTAATGTTAAACTTAAATAGTGTATTGCCTTTGGACTCATATTTTATACCAACTTTAATATTCCTTGGGCAAGTTTATTGACAACTATGTGTAAAACATAAAACAAAAACCTAACTATAAAAAATTATTATGGTTTAATGCATTTTTTAACATTAATTAATAAGTAATGATGAAATATGAAGTGTAAACAGTGAATTGTACGTATCTACGTCAAATGGTTCATTGAGTCAGACAGTTTTACTATTTGTTGGATTATTATTTTTATGAACCATACCTTTTAGTTGTTTATGTTTGCTATTTGCAGTATTACATGTCAAAATGAATTGCAATAAAGCATACATATTAACAGTTGAAAATCCGACAATGAATGTCTTTATGAATTAATTCAATATATTTTATTTGCAGTAAATGGTAAATGTTGGACCGTCAAAGCGGCACCCAATCTAATCTGGCCACGATGGTAAACATAACCTGCTTCAAATTAATATCTACAATTACATCTAAAAAAACATTTTGTAATGGCAATTTTATATGCATTTTTAAATCTATTAACTAATTTTATCCAAATAGGACGTGTTTCTTATGGTTCGCCGCCAGAAGACGACCATTTTCATCGACGCCAAGGAGGATACAACGATTCTTGAGTTAAAAAGGATGATAGCAGGTAAGTAGTATGCTAATAAAAAATATTTTATTTGTTTATATAGAGCTTTGCTTATCAGTCACTTACACTTGCGAAAATTATATATACATTGTAATTTTGAAAAACAAATACAATTCTGTTATCATCATTCATCAGAGTTTAAAAGTCTTTGTGCATATCTAATTTACTGTATGTCGTATGTTTAACCTTCATTTTACAAGATGTAAAGTAAAAAACTTACGGTAAAAAAAGTAATCATTTTGTTCGTTTGCTCAACTTTTTCAGTATAAATAGTATGTTTGTAATATCAACTTTCAACTTTATTATTTCAAATATTTAGCTTTATAATTGAAGAATATATATTTTAGAAATACTTCCGTAATAACGGATAACAACATTCGGGAATTTGCAATGAAATTAATTATGGAATGGTAGTTACACTAGTTAGTGTTGAGTTTTGAAAGGTAATAAAATTATGTGTATTGATTGAACAAACTTATAGGAATTATTAAAACTTTGCCGGAAAATCAGCGTTTATTCAAGGATAGGGAAGAAATGATCGAAGAGCGAACTATTGGTGATTACGGTCTTAACTCTTCTACTGCAAAGCCTCAGCATCCAGCTACAGTTGGTTTGACTATTAAGTAATAAATCTTACTAATAAAAAAAATTGAAAAAATTGTTTCGAAGAGAATTTGAAAAGTAATATTTTTTTGTGAAATCTAGGAAGGATAGCGGTAATGGTGATTGGGAGGATCTGGAAATCGCTCCTTTGTCACAGCCGCCAGAACTTCCAGAAGTTATGCGAACTCAAGAGTTGACTGCTTCGGAACAATCTGTCTAATCACGCCTTTTAGAATTGGGAATTTGGAGTTAATAAGTAACATCACAAATTAAAGTGAAATAGTGTTTGCTGGTTTAAAAAAGTATTTTATTTAATTGGCAAAAATTCCACACATTTATAATAATGTACATAAGGTACCTTAGAAAACATTAGATCTTTTTTAGCTTCTTCTCCTTTCATCGTGCATCGAAAACGATCACTGAAAAAAGATTTCAAATTCAGTTTAAATAATAATAATAATGTATTTAATTTATGATTATTGTTAAGGTTAAATACTACTTCAAATGTAAGTTAAATAATAAAAACAATTTATTTATCAAAGTTCTAAGTTAATTTCTTACATCTCTTAGTCCGTTTCTTGTACATAATACGATATCCACACTCACGGCATCGAATCGGGTCTCTGGCTTTGATTTCATTTTCAGAATGACACTCTAACAGATTTATAAAGAAATACACATTAGAGTTAGAGAATCATAGTAAATGGTTATTGTATTGTCATGAAATATTTAACTTACTTAATAATGCACAATTCAAGAATTACATGATATTATTAGCCGTTAAATTAATCAACAATTAAATCAATTAAAATTGATATTTGTACTCTAATTAAATTATTATTACCTCCACAAACATAAACCATCGGAGTTTTCAGTGATGTATCTTTGTTAGAACTGGCTGGCTGAGATGCTGAGGCTGCCGCAGCTTGATTTGGACCTGGACTATCCATTTTTGTCTTTAAACAAAAATGTCCTATGAAGTCACTTTGGAGAAATCGAATCTAGACTAGAGTGCAAATTACAGCTGACAAACTAAACAGTCAATACAAACACACGAGTTTCAAAAAGCATCGTCGCCGTAAATCCAACGTTTGAAGTGCAAACAGAATGTTGCATAAAAACAAGTGATGAACAATGGATTGAATTATCTGAAAAATTTAAAGAGAATTTAAATTACTTGAATGTTTTTCACAATTATTTTTCAATGTAACAAAACCAACCATCTTACACAATTGTTTTTATTTTAATCATAATTTCAATTTTTAAAATTAATTATTAAGTTTTTACCTGCAATGCACGAGGCTGCGGTTCCGACAGAAAAAATGAATATATTTCGGAAGGATTTAAAAGTTGGCGGGCGTATGAGGAAATGTCATGTTTTAGTAATGTTTATTTTTGAGTGCGGGGGAAATCAAAGTCCAGTAGATTTGGAGCAGATTTGAACTGAGCCATTTGATTGGCGGAGGGTTTGTTGGATTTAACGTCGACGAATGAGGGTGGAGGGAAGGGTGCAGTGTTGCAGTGTGAAATGCGAGGGACTTGTTTTGTGCATGGAACCACATGCTGCTCATTCGTGCGTACTGCAACTCTACTTTGTGTGTTGACAGTTGGAATTTCTTGGCGGTTTGTAAATAATGTAAGTGTTCCAGTTAGGTAGGAAGAGTAAAAACAACAGATTTTTACTTTTTACTTTTAGTTTGTTAGGTTAGGTGTTAGGTGATATAACATAGGCACATCGTTTCAGTGCAAATTACACACAAATTACGACTTACACACCACAATTTATACACAAAATTCACCTAAATACCAGTCTTCTAAATTCAATTTCATAACTAAACACAAGCCTACCAGATGTACATTTCCAGATCCCGCACTTACAAAATTTATACATAAAAAACCGGACATGAACTAAATTGGCGCATTTTCAGTCCTGATTTGGCACATTCTTCATTGTACTCATTTTTGGTTCCGAAATCTGGTAGGCTTATGCACCAGTATCAAATAGTTCTCTTGGCCACATTTCATTTTATCAAGCACTCCAAATTCCATATGAGAATTTTGCTCAGCAGCTGTGCCAAAATGAGGACAGAGTTGTTTTCAGATCTTCCAGCAGTTGTGCTAGATAAAATATTTTCAAAATTATCTAATCAGGATCTTCGCTCCATTTATCAGGTTTCTAAATCATGGAAAAACGAAGTCATAAGGCGACCCAAAGTCAATCTAAGACGTCAAGAATTAGTAGAAAAAATTCGCCAGAATAAAGAAAACATCATCAAAGGATCCAAGGTATGCCAAATATTTTCATTTTCTGTTTTTTATGCGTGTTCTGTTCTTGAGGGCTCCAAATCCATAATGCAGTTTGTAATAGTGAAAGATAGATTTTAAATTCATGAAAATTCAGAAAAATACCTACAAATTCTGCCTTAGTGGTGGCGGCCAGTTTTTCTGCGCAGTTTGAATTATTACATTGCCCCAGACCGATCCGATGTAGTTAGATCTGGATAATCTGGATGCCAGAATACACTGCAAATGATTGCTTTAAAAAAATCTATACAATAATTTAAAAGAAAATGAAAACATTTAAATACTGCTTTTATAAAATGTTTTTAATAACATTCGAATTCCATTAACATTTTGGCATCTACCGGACATTGGTGAATTGTTTTAGCATAAGTTGCTGTAAATGTATTTATTTTGGTGGGAAAATAATGGTTTGTTTGTGCTGGATTTATTTACTTTTTCTGAAGCAGTTAATTAACACAACCTAAACTTGTATTCATGATTTTTAGGACGAGGTGCGAAAGGATGCCAGCCGAACAAGAACGGAAAGAATCAACAGAGAAAATAGCAGCAGTAAACCAGGAAGTCGTAGGATTTTCGACGATTGCAGAAATACGGTACACTCTTCATCCACTATCAATTCATCACATACAAGTCAAAATAATGTAACAACACCAGTCACTTCTACTCCAAATTCAACTAAATCAATTTTTGAAATTTTTGAAGAGGTAAGCAACTACTTTTTATATTTAACCTGCAATATTCTAAAAAAATTAGGCAACTTGTCATCAAATGTTCTCTAGAGATCAGACTTGATAATGCACAGAGTTCAGAGTGAGACGCACATAGGCAGAGTAGATAAAAAAGTGCTAGTGCTAACAATGGCTTTTACATTTGTAAAGTCCTACAAAGTTCAGGGCGATGTGCATTATAACATAAATCATAAACATTAGCAAGCAGTTTTGGTGTGATCGATTTTACTTTGCTTATTTTTGTAAAGGGATTGGATTTTTGAATTTCTATAGAATATAAGAATATTTTCATATTTTTTAGGTAAAAATGCATATAATACTATTTACAGATTTAGTCTTAAAAATTGCTATTTATAAATCATATTATTGTAAATTAAATTAATACTTCATATACAATAATTTCATACAGCTGCAGTATATAGGCATTCTACTTTAATTAAAAAGTTTAGAGTTTAGTGTCCCACATCAAGGGTTACCCTACCAAGCAGACAGTATGTGGTCTTGAACGGCTCAGCTTTCATTAAAAATGTTAATAATTATCCTTAGATCCAACAGCGCAGGGTATTAAGAGATAAAGTACAAACAGTCATTCGCTATGTTAAAGTTACTCCAAACAAAATAAAATACTCTACCAATACGAACCCCCGTGGAGTGGATATTCAGAGTACCTTCTTACAATTAGTTCATTTTGGTTATGCTTGTGATACTTGAGAATGAAAATACTGCAGAACATTTAGAAATGATTATTATTGACTATAGTTTCTTACATGAGGTTGTTTAACCTTTCGGATTGTCACAGACAAAGTGGTAACTGTAAAACCATATCTATTATTGTACAAACGTTTTTAATGTACATATAATATTACTTTACCTATGTATTTGTATTGGGTAAACAATTATCGCCCAAGAATTCTTTAAACTTACACTTCGACTCAACAAGGTTTCTTTGAGGATGTCGATGTAGCTGATAATGATTTTAATCCTCTAAGAATGAATTTCTAAGTACACTAAGTACAGCATTTGCTTTCTAAATCCTCCAACACGAGTTTTCATATTTAGGGTATTCTAAGAACAATATTTGTATTGTAGGCCTATTTGGAAGCTGGAATGCATTTATGAATGCTTTTCTTACCTTCTGTTCTGATACGACATAAAATATATAATGTGAATGTCAAAATATTGAGTTTTATAGATGATAGGCTATTGTGTGCAACAGTGCAATATACAATTATAAACGGTTTATGTTTTTTTGTGGTACAGGCCAGAGGAAGTCTTACGCCAGGACAGAAGCTAATAACATGTAAAAAATGTTATGGACCGGTTGCATCGCCCATTTCATCCAGACAAGATCCATCAGATGACGTCAACAGCAGATTATTTGCAACAAGATGCGATCTTACTTCGCGAATGTCGAGTGTTGGAGAACTTGTCTCGGGGCATAGAGAAAGGAAGAAGCCGCGTTCACATTCCACTGCTGACATCAACTCGGACGACCTCAGCACCAGTTTATCAAAAATGGTAATTACTAATTCCTCTACTCCTGAGGCAGCATTAAATAAGAAAATGCAAGGGAACGGGAAAACTGCATCAACTCCTACTGTAGATATTGATTTACAGATCAGTATGAACAATAGTTCTGTGAATTGTAATGTTAGTAATCTCGATTTCGAGTTGATTACTTCAACGCCTAGCATTTATGACGGAAGCTTTAGACGTCCTAACCTTAACAACACTTTCAGTCCTGTAGTATTTCAAAACGATTCAGTTAAGAGCGTTGGTAATTTATCGACCAATCTTTGCGATTCTGGTTTGTCTATGAGCTGCATTAATTCAGACGATGAATGCAACGACTCCCAATTAAGCATCAGTACAATTCAATCTCCGGAACCAGTCAAGAATGTTGTCGAAGATCGAAGGCCAAGTCTGACTAATTTAAACCAATCTGAAGATGTACTCTTCGCCTCTTCGGATTCTATATGCAAAATAGCTGTTTGTAACAAAATGGAAATCAAATCCTCGAACGTACAAGACAACTTGAATGATATTGTTAATCCTACTTATCCAAGCCATAATAACAGTAACAGCATTAATTGTAGTAATTCAAATTGTACGAATGAATTTCGAATGCCTGCAGATTACGTTGAGCGTAGTAATTCTAACCAAAGCCTTAGCCAGCAACCCATGCTTAGTTCAAGTTCAGGCTACAACTCTCTATCATATTCCGATTTCAATGGAACGGATAGTGTGCTGCGTGATTCAAATAGAAGCTCTCTAATTTCTTCTCCCTTGTCTGTTTGCCACAGAGAAGATAATATTTGTCAATACATACCTAAAATCGGCTTTGTAAATCAACCATTCCCAGTGCAATCACCCAAAAGCAATTTGAGCAGGTGCTCTGAAAACCTAAACGAAAGTATCGTAGTGGAATGTCCAAACTGTTCTTTCCGATTATGTTCTATCTGTGAGGAAAGAGAACATATAGGTCGACATTGTTTATTTATTGACAGTGATTCTATTCACAATTCTATCATTCAGAGGGTAGTCACTCCGATCACATCACGTACTGGTCAAGAGAATTCGCAAAAGTCTAATTCAAGCATGGTTAGTAAAGGCAAAGGTTCTGGAAAGGATGACAGCAAAAAAAGGTTGAGACGTCTTTTAATGGGCAAATAATGTTAAAAAATGTGGTACTGTCTGTTTTAAATTTAATTACCTAGTTAATATTGAAAATGAAGCATGATGCAGGCAGGTATTCGTCATGCGACGGAGTCAAGTTAAGTGACACTGTTGTAAGTTTGTAAAGTTTGTATGTAGTAGAACAATTTAGTACGAAAATTCCTTACCTTATTTACGTGCCCATATATGTTACATGTACAAATTGTTCTTTTGAGAATTTTGCCAATGTTATTTTAATATGTAATTCTGCTGTGTCTTACCTCTGTTTGTTATGTAAATATGAGACTACTATCCGTTTGTAAATCATCGGCATTTTACGTTTGAATGGTTATTATGATTACTAATGCGTTTGTTTAAGAGTCATGAGAACTTTTTACACTGTTACTTTAGACTTAAGTGTGGCCACTATGTAAACACATTTTTCTTTCATTCATTGCGAAGAAGCATTAGTAAAATATTGGTACTCATTATTCTTTATTTGCCTACTGACAGAGTGTCATTGTCTTGCAGTAGAAGTCGTCTCATCATTGTAATACGCCGAAATAATATTATTATTTCTAATATTGTCAATTGTATTGGGAGATAGTAGTTGCAGGCTATTTGTATAATTTATGAGTCAGTCATTCAGACGAGACAATTTAAAATTCTGGTAGGTAGTTCTGTAAGTCTCTGATTTTATTTTGTTGATTAGATTGCTGTGAGAGAACCGTTGACCTTAATGTGTTTTCATTTCTTATGACTCCATTAAAATTATCATGTATTTCAGCTGGGAAAACTTTTGCTTATAATTCGCAAACATTGTAAGAGGAGAAATCAAAGAGACCGACTGAGTCAAAGATCATCAGCCTTCTGTTGATGTTAATAAATGTCATCTCTGACTTGTTCTGAACCTCAATGAAAGAAAATGGGAGTCGAATGAATGACTTAGATAACAATATATAAATGATGTGTGTTCAAGTGAACTTTGTTGGTTTTATGTTGTAATGTGATCATTTCTATTTTAAAATTCTGAAGGAGTGGAGAGAAGTCTCCTTCCAACGTCCTTGTTTTAATTCATACAATCCAAATATGCTAATCATTGAAACTATTTCATTCAAAGTAGTCTAAACAAATAATCTTTTATCAGAACACTAATATTTTTAAGAATTTTATTGTGGAGCAATTAGTAAAATGGTTATGCACCCCTGTCCAGGTTTTAATTATCACATTTTTAATATAGGAACAATAAATGATGAAAATAATGTAATTTAAGATCTTATTCAGAAACCATATGTTCTGATGCCAATTTCTTGCCATGTGGAACAACGAAATTCACAAGTTTCCTGTTGTACCACAAAGAAAATTACATTATAATTTTTATTTAATATTATTTGTATTATTTTTACTTTATGATTGTAACTATTAATAATATTATCAAGATTATGTTTCAGTATTCTGTACGACTCTACTACGTATTATGTAATGTATTGAATTTTTAATCTTCTGTGTCATATATTCATCTAATGCCATGCAAAGGTTTTAAAATTTTACAATGTCATGAAATTTTCATGTAAGAATGCCAAGAAACAAGAGTATAATGTAAGCATGTGCCGTATTCAAAGGAAACAAGTATTTTAACGAAAAGTATGATTTTTTTTAGAAATAGGTATAAAATATTATAAATGCATAATTATGTTATAGTTAAGATATATATAAGAATTTAATATTTAAGTTACATTGATGTATGTATAAATAGTTTTACTGTAAGTTTACACAAAAACAAATAATGCACTCACCTAATAGATGCAACACGAAACCCTTATTAAGATGACCCTTAAAATGAAATCATTGTTCAATGTCTCCGTTGTGTTCTTGATTGAGAATCATCCAATACGCTTAAACAATGTTCATGCAATGTTCAAGAAATATTTTAGAGCTAAGAAAAACTAATTCGATCCACAGCTGTACTTAAATTCCATTTTTGTACTAACTGTATCTACTAACTCTTAGAATGCAACTATTCTGAATTTTAACTAGTTTTAGTATTTTTATAATCATAATTATGTACGTTAAAGTACGTAATGTATAATAAACTGAAACCTTACTGACCTTACTAATGAACTAACTGATAGGGAACCAAAACTAATTCGAACTAACATCCCTAATACTACTACTACGAAACCTTTACTAACATCAATGTTCCATGAACAATGTTCATATTATTATGTGTTCTGTAGTATAAGTATGAAGGATCTCTAAAAACTGTTAATGTTTACACAGAGAAAAGGTAGAGAGTACTCATGAGAGCTATACATTATAAACTATACGTACAAATTCATTACAATATTCATATTATAGTGTCTGTATTATATTCAGCTCCATAGTATTTATAAATGGTAAACTCACTAATACACCCACTAACACTCAACAAATGCAAATTCAACTAAAAATTTCATATAAAGAAATATAAGAAACCTCTACTGGAAAATGTACAAGATTTTTTTGCTGTGAATGTCTTTCTAGATTTCTGTAAAAATATCATTTTTTACTTAAGAACAAAATATTATTATGTAGTACGTACCTTATGTAATTGCAGTATAAAATGCGACTTAAATATACTCGTCCATATGTACTGCACATAGCCAATGTATGAATTTTGATGATAAGATTTGATACAATCACTTTTTCTTTATACATTCGTGAAATGAATGAACTTATACTGTCTCGTATAATATCTGAGACTTGGAAATGACTAATGGTGAAAACTAACCGACTGACCATCGAGGATTATGTCATACTCGTGTCCTCTGTTGCTATCACCATGTTCATTGAAACGAATGTATAAAATAAACCCAAATGATTTATCACATCAGTTCAGATGCTCTCTAAATATACAAATATTATACAAAAGAACCAGTTAAAAAGCTGTGTGTATTCATGATATTATGTGTCTTATTATTATGTACTCACAGTACAGGGATAGCATAAATGTGTATTATTATATTTAGTTGTTATAAGCTTAGAAATATAAATATCCAGATAATTACATGCATTTCCTTTTATCGGGAAAAGGCTAATACTCACAGTTCAAGTTCCGCTCTCTGTAATGTTGTTCACAATTATTCACACTACACACACAGTTCAATTTCCAGTTCAATATCGTCGTCGTCTTGTCCATATCGTTGTGAAGTGGATGAGAAAATGATTTGGTGACATTGACACGACACTTACACACTACAGTTCAGGAAACCCATTACGTTTATTAGAGTAGGATTACAATGTATGTACTTAGCTGACAATTAGCCCTAGTTCAACTAAATGTAACTAAGTTAAGTTAACAGATTTATCACAACGAGGAAACTATTACCCTTAATCATGGAATTGCAAACAGAATTTGTGTTCACACTGACACATCTCTTGTCCAATTCCCAGTTCTGCAACAATACCCTTATTATTGTACGCTAAGTAATGTCCAGAGCTTAAATTTGTATCCTGGTTTTAAACTAAAGTTGTACTTACCTTTTCGAATAGCAATCGTCACCTGTATGTAACATTACACAAACAAAGCATTGCAAACCTCGGTTTATTCAAAACTCAGCTCAATTCAGTTACAGTAATGAAAAGTTGTATTATAACTATTGTGTCAAAGAAGATGCAGAAGATATTATTAAGATGTACCTATAGGTTTATGTAATGATATTATTATTATTATGTAATGCATTTACTCTAATTGATTGATATTAATCGATTATGCATCACAGCAGGTTTCCAATTGTATTTGTGTACTCCATCCACCTGTTTCAATTGTTAAGATACATAGAACATAACTTTACAAAGTAACAAATATTACGCTTACTTATAATTACATGTAAGGATTATTATGTCACATTATGCAAATATTATTATGAAGAATTATTATGAAGAATATAAATATTATAGGATGAAAATGAGTTAAAAAAATAAATATATATCATGTACTTTGTAAGATTACAGATGATTTCTAAATAATAAATAAATAATTTTAATTAAGATTAATATTTTAATGCAAGTGGTTGTACAAAGAATGCTCATGTACAAATACTTTCTTTTGTGAGAGATTTTGAGTATATTCTTGTGGGTATTTTATCCATTGGTTTACTTTTTTCATCATGTGAATTGTTGTATGTAAATTTTGTTATAAAATCTAAATTTTGACCTCCGGTTGTTCACAATTATTATTAGTGTCCAAATAAACAGAAATTTTCCAAAAAATTCTCTACCAGTACTTGCCATTTATTATTCATCATAAGAATTATTACGGTCGCATGGTAAATGCATTTAAAAATTAATGAACAAGCATAGCTCCTTCGTATTATAAAACAAAGAAAATGCCGTAGTGTACTGTGAGATGCACAATATGGAAGTGTAATATGAGACACATTATTCGCTCTAATTTTACTAAATAATTATGATTAAATAAATTATGGATAAATTTCAATTCAACTTACCTCAGGCGAACACCCTTAGGGCTCAAATTCGAAAACATAAAAACCTAAAAATTTTAGTTCTAGGGACTAAATAAAATTACTGTTCTAGCTCATATTCATACAAACTGTTTTTACAATGTCTGTCTCCAACTATACTCTGAGAGTCTTAGCTCTTACGGACATGTTTTTAGTTGCATGTAAAAGTTGTACTAACAATAAGGGCAACGTAAGACTAAGAAAAGTTGTAAATGCTCTGAAATCCAAAATTAAAAACTGGACAATAATGAATAAATACTATTATTATGTAACATTGACCAAACTTGTGGTCATTAGACATGGAATTGATGAAAATAAAATTGAAAAATAAAACAAAAATGGAAGTTCTCTTCCAGTGAAGAAACGGGCTGAAGCCAGTGAAACTAGGAGAACTGTGTTGTAGTTGCTTTTGGTTAGGCTGCTACAAGTGTTTGTTTTTGAGCTTATGTGTGATGTGGGTTGGTTTGGCTGTTTCTTTGTATCTCTCGGTGTGAAGTGTGGAGAACAAGGAAGGTTGTCGTGAAGTGAGCTCTGCAGCTAGAACCTGAATGAGAATGAGCCGATTTTGGAGCCGATTTTCTGTTTAAGAATCTCGTACTTGAGTTGCATTTCAAGTTTCAGTTTCAGAAGCCTATAATTATAGTAAAGATTTAGAGAATTGAGATGAAGTGTCCTTACTTACATTATGTACGTAATGTGTATTCCGCCACATGGTCCCAATACCAATATAATATAGGTATGTACCTTTATGTAGTTTTTATAATGTGCCAAGTTGCTACTTACTAAAGCACTACTCAGAAATACACTCGGTGTACATTACTACAAGGGAAGAAAAGACATGACGAATCATTAGCTGACCTGAGACTAAACTTACGACTTTTGGTTGTAGTGTACAGTGTACACTGTGTTATGCTGGGTGTACTCAACTGTACAAATACAAATACATGCAAAATACACAGCGACAGCTACGTGCACATATTGAATATTTACACTCATAATATTATAGCCTTTGCATACAGAACATAAGGGAGACATTACAATTGATAAATACATTGCCTTTGCCTTCCTGCCTTTCGGTTCCTATTCTCTTTTCCCTCTGTCTTTTCTACTGCGTCTTATACTCCATGTAATCTCAAGACTGATTTTCTTATCATTTCTTTCCAGCTTAACGGCAGCACCAACTGCTCAGCGCCACTTCAATTCCAGGAGACTTGCATTATCTCTCCTCAGCCTCTTCTGCGTCTGCAGAGTCTGCACTCTGCTCTACTCACAATAAAAGAATTTCTTCTTTCTTACCTCTTCGTCTGCCAAACAGCCAGTTGCTAACACTCATTTATTCTCAACGGTTCCTTTCTTTCTTTGTTTCCTTTTCCCCTTTCAGGCCCAACAGTCCCAACTGCTGCTCCGCATATTTATCACAATAACATTTACTATTCTACTAATACTCGCCTTGCATATTCCAGTCTTCTACATACATTGCATTATGTACAACCACCATTTTCGTCTTTACATAAAAAATTCAAATAGTCACAGCAGTACTAACTAACAGATAAGAAAGCCAAAGCTGCTTGCTTGCGTTGACTTGATGTGTAAACTTGTCTGTGTACCTCTACTTTTTACTTACATGTTGCTGTTTACCCTGGTATACTTTTTTCCTTCCTATATTTGTAGACTAACATTCGATTCGCTAAGAAATAACACTTCATAAGCTTCCAAAGCTATATACTCATGTAAAAGTATCTGCAAGCACACATATTCATGTGGAGTGGATTCGTTAGCTGAGCTTTGAGATGTATAGTTATTTACATGTGAACGTGTACATGCAGCAGGGATTGGGAAATACAGTTAACAGATTATCAGTTGCAACTGAAACTGTCAAATAATTTTTTATGTAAGTTAAGTCAATACAAATGTAATACAAATAGAGATTTGCTTGCGGTTGGACAGTGTTATCACAAAATGCAGGAAGTTTACGTGTAAACAATAAATGTAAATTGTTTAGTCGGTTTAGTTTTTTATATTTGCATTTAATGCTACATAGACTTTATTACACTCATACATATTATTATTACTCTACTAGATAGATACATCGCTCTTCCAAAGTAGATAGTCAGAATTGAAGTAAACTACATGCACAAATGCAATACTTTATAACACAAGTACATAATATGTACTAATACGAATAGAGAATAGTAGGAGAGAGAAATTACATGATAGGATATACGGACAAAGAAATCAATACATTAGGTACGCAATCTAGGTATACGCATACATTGACAAATTGTACATTAAACATAAAAATATACACTGGAGGAAGTTTTACCGGGGAAAACTGAGCAAGATTGACAAAGGCCATAAAATATAGACACAATAGACAGTCAGTCAGAATGAGAATTGAACAACAACAAAAATATTCATTAAGGAACGAGTATTACACATGACATTGGTATTTATTCATTCATAGGAGTAAATTGCATTGCATTCCATTACATACACATAGAAGTACACGACAAAGAAGAGTATGGCCACTTCAGGTACATACTACACACATCTTCCTCCTCCAAATTACACTATTTACTAATTCACAGTCAGGAACGGCCAAGAAATGCAATTCAACAAGATGTGTTTAGTTTATTACTACTGGAACGAACGAAGAATGAGACGTGCACTCAAAAAAGTCACATCTCACACTGAGATGAGTGTACAACAATATGTAATAATCTTTTAGGTAGGTAGGTATGTTACAATACAAGCTACAAGTAATATCAAGGAGACGCATGTTTATGAAATGCACACATGTCTTGGAATAAATTCCTTCTTTTCTTATCATTTCACATTTTACCCTTCCACATCTACCAATAGCTCCAATAGGATTTTTCATGCTTTGACTGTTCCTGTCGTGTTCGGTTAGTTTTGTCTCATGCGAGTATTCATTCAAAGTGATTCGATAAAGTCGAAATGTTATATTTAGTTTTTACATGCGGTTACTTAATTTGTGTGTAGCAGGTAGTAGGTATGTGAACTCTTGTATGTGAACTATTTATGTATGGCTTTTTTCAGGACTTGACTGGTAAAATCCCAATTGCTAGCGGAATCGGGTAAATTTATAGCTATTCGGCTACATGCTCAAGTTAGCCAAAGCCAAAGGGGAAGGATATAAAACCAATAAAAGCCGAGATTCTATATGTAACACAAACAATACAAAATTCATCAATTAACATTCTCATGCAAAAATAACAAACATAATTTTACAACTAATAAGGTTAGTGTTCAGCAAAGGTTTAGTAACAAATAAGTGCCATGTATGCGGATTATTTAATAGTGCAGTACAGTTTCAGTTGTAACATTTAACAAAAAAATGCCACACAAGACTGCACTGCTATTGATTTTTGTGGTTTGGGTAATAATACTTAAGAATTTTATGGCATTATATAAGAATTGCCTGTTGGACCACTAATGAAATTCTACATAGGGAATTTAGGGTAGTATTAAATAATCATAGTAACTCACGCGGTGGAAATTGATCCAAAAATTTGGGACATAGTACTTTGAGGTTTAGCCTCAGTAACCCCTCCTCTAGAAAAACGATTGTGTGTCGGTCTCGGTCGACACGTTTCTTCTCGAGCATGGCTCTTGCCTGATCGTGCGTCACATCTGCGGAAACAACAAAAATCATTTATGTAACCATTAGGTCATTGTATTTCGATCACAACACATAAGTGCTGTAAGATGCATGTGCATCTAGTATCGTAACTTGACATTGTTCTTAAAAATGGATTCCCATTACAGTACTTACAACAGACGAGTTTTGCATTCTTCGTCGCAGTCAGGAGCGACCGGTGAATTTTTATTGTAAAATCTAACCCAGTTAATAAAACAATCAATTAAGTTATATTTTTACTTCAAAAATGTATATCATATCTACCAATAAGTGTCTAAAATATTACATAACACGCATGTACTAATGGCATTCTTAATCATGGCCTTAGTTAAAAAAAGTTTATTTTTGAAAGCATACCTATAGTACATATTAAATAATCGCTTATTTTTGTACATGGCCATGACAAGGTCGTCCCAACTTTGAGGACTTAGATTTTGTAACCCGTAGGCTTGCTTAGCAGAGTACAATTTGTACCAAGTTAGTGAAGACGCTCGGACACGATTTGCTTCTCCCAGGTCTGTCACCCAAGTCTCATGATCTATCACAGACTGAAACGCAGTCACAAATCAAATATTAATTTATTATCCACTACACACTTTGTATTTCTGACTGTAGTGGAAATAAAATGTATGTAATAAAATGTGATTATATGACAATTACACGAGTAGTTGCAGAATAATCGCCGTCCACATAATAAATTCTGTATCCCGGGTTGAGATTGTAGTAGGGGGTGACCGAAGGTCCAATGTAAGCGATGCTGCAAGGTCGGAATGGATCTTCTTTTGCATAAAACAATTCCACCTCGTCGAAATGAGTGTGACCAAAGAATTGAGCAGCAATGATAGCTTCAAATCTGTAAAGCATGAAAAAGCAAAATATAATTTTGATTTTGATTGATGTATTAGTAAATTGCTTAAAGACAGAATGTGGGTAATTAAAATTGTAAGGAGAGAATTAGATAAGGGTTTTAATAAGTGAATGATAGAGAAGAGGGAAATGAGCTGTTGGTGGCGACTGACGAGTTGGAATGTGTGTTGGATGTTATTATGTTATCCTACTTTTGGAATGAAAATGCAACGATCGCAATTTGTATTCGCACAATCTCTGTTTTGCTGACGAGTTTATCATGCGTGTCATTAGTTTCTCACAATAATGCTTTACTTAACTGCTACTGTACTTGAACTTGTGGATTCCCATTCATACGCAACCAACAGTTTAGTTTCCTTCCTTTTTAGTATCACAACGATAATATTGTTCACGCAAGAGCATTCTGTCTCATTTCATCGCATTGCATTTCAAATGCACATTTATTACACCATCAAAGGAATCGACTTGACCCAATTTGGCACTCAGATAATTAGCTCACTAATACTAACTTCATTTCCTTCACAACCTTAACAGCTCTACAATTGTACTACAATTGCATTTCATTGAGGAAAAAACATTTTGAAATGTAGCACTTCTTAAGGAAATTATTTGCTTTTTGTCTTCATGTTCAAGAGTTATCGTGTTTGAAAATATTGGGGATGTCGTAAGAAAAATTTCAAATAAATAAAATGTTGCATGAATATGAAACTTCAACCTGTATCGTTGCGTATTGATTATTGAGCAGCTATTCTCTTGACATACGTACATACATATTCTTCTGTTGCTACTTCTACATCAATAGTAATGTGTATTTTATCAGCAGAAAGATGATGCACTGGTTATAACATAATTCATATAATCTTACCAAGATTAAAATCTAAAACATTTCTTAAGTTCA
>JAQFYB010004081.1:0-17292 GCA_034694085.1 Pogonognathellus longicornis | reverse complement strand
TACAATTTTGCCAAAAGTTTTGACTACAATTTTGCCAAAAGTTTTGACTACAATTTTGCCAAAAGTTTTGACTACAACTTTGCCAAAAGTTTTGACTACAATTTTGCCGAAAGTTTTGACTACAATTTTGCCAAAAGTTTTGACTACAATTTTGCCAAAAGTTTTGACTACAATTTTGCCAAACGTTTTGACTACAATTTTGCCAAACGTTTTGACTACAATTTTGCTAAAAGTTTTGACTACAATTTTGACTACAAATTTTGACAAAAGTTTGGATGACAATTTTGCCAAAAGTTTTGACTACAATTTTGCAAAGGTTTTTTTGACTACAATTTTGCAAAGGTTTTTTTTACTACAATTTTGACAATGACAATAATACTGCTGATTCTACCTTTTTACCCTTTTTTGTAACAGTTTATTCTCTCGCGCATCGAAAGGGGAAGAGTTTAGTTACAGCAGAGCGAAATATAAAATCGGGTCTCTTCTATTTTGCATGTGCCTTAATTGCATGCCAATGAAAGAAACCGTATCAGAAAAAGGAATCATCTTCCGAGACCACGACTTCTCTGTCAACTATCAGAGCGGCATTTTCTCATGTTCTTCAGTCTTCACCCAGTCCGACAAAATTTACCACTCGAAAGCGGAGTATGAAATGTTTTTTCCATGTAAAATGAGCCTGGCATATCTTTACCTCATTAATTTTCATGCAAATATCTGTAAAAATCATGCTACATATTTTTAATTTTGATTTGAATATTGCATGACTTTTTGTTGTTTTCCTGTGTCCAAACTCCAAAGTCGAACTGTATATCTGTTTTTATGTAAGAATGAAAAGAGTCGTAATAATTTCATACTTTTGTATTTCCGTATAGATTTTAAAGCTTATTTCGTTAATCAGCCATTTTAGCTACAATTTACTTGTACGTAATTTTAATTTGACATTTGATGATTTAGATTTGAGGCTGACCTTTATTTGTGTACATATTGAATGACTGATGTGAATATTCAATTGCTATACAATGATATGTACGTGGCAAAGGCGCCATAATTTAAATAAACACAAGTATTGACAACTTCATCCTTACAAAATTTTATCGCTTGATTTTGAGTTGTCACAATTTCAAAGAAAGTTCATTTAAAAATGTTAAATAGCTTCAGATGAATTCGCGTAACGTTTATTTTTTTAATAGTGTTTGTTTTGCGAGTTTTCTTAACCTTTAAAAGCGGTTTCGAATAAAGTACTAATATGATGTCGGAAGATTCGTCTTTAGATGGTAAGGGATTAATTATTTATAAATCAAGTACAAAATATAATACGTGTACTAGTCGTGATTAAACATTTAAAAGGGATTTCGTCATGGGTCACTTTCAACTTTTATCAAAACAAGCTTGGAGTGGAGGAAGTGGGGTAGCGAGACTTAGTACTTTTTTTGAGGAATATTTTTAGGTTTGCAACATTTATTTTGGACTTACAAAATTTGTGTAATTTTTTTCACTGACAACTGAGGATTGGTACCGATGAAGTGACTCAAAATTGAGTTTGCCAAAATATAGGAAGTACTTTTTGAAATGTTCAATTATAAGATTTACTCCAAGTATTTAAAAAAATACAAAATATTATTTAACATTATTTGTTATGAGCTGGTCATCGTGAATCGTGACCGTACCGTTGATAGTGATAGTTGATCAGCAGTTTTATAAAGTGGAAAGTTATTATGTTATTTCAAAAGCACTCAATACGCTTAGATTCTGGCAATTACAATACATTATGCACCTCTAAGTAGGGGACTTTCACTTTTTTGAAACAAATATAAATGTTGCAAACGTATCAATTTGCTCAATAAAATAATCCCAATAGTACTTTAAAAGGCATTTATCTTGTATGTTTACAATAATATCCTAAGGAGTATTGGTCAAAATTATAATGTTTACTTGTACTAACTAATGTACTTTTATATGATTCGATAGGTGCAAGTGGTGCCGGCGGGCCAAATATTGTAACAAAACTCTTTCGATCGGCAGGAGTGAAGTATCAGTCATTATTGGATAAATGGACACCTCATGTCAAGTCACGATGGGTGTTCGCTGTTGCTTTAATCATCCTCTTTGTTTTAAGAATTTTATATGCGCAGGTTTGTAACAATCACGAATTGTTATTATTTTATTATTCCTTCCAAAATTCTAAAATTAAATTATTGTCTGCTATGTATATTCCAATCCAAAATATTTTGCATGAAATATTCTTGGTTCTAGCAAACATTATTTAATGTTTTTATATGGTTTTAGGGTTGGTACATAATTACATATGCATTGGGCATCTATCATCTAAACCTATTCATCGCATTTCTGACCCCCAAAATTGATCCTGCACTGGACTACGAAGGTATACCTTTGTGTTATATGTAAACATAATAATAACATTTATAAAGCTTAAAATAAACCAACACCTACAGTGAAGTAGATATAATGTACTACCAACACCTATAGTATCAACGCGTACGTGTTGATAGTAGTTGATTTTTTTTATAAAGATAATCGAAATATTAAGAGATCAATTTATATTATATCAGTTAGTCAGTTTATTCTCTAGAGCATTAAATAATTTGATTACTCATATGAATCACGATTCACGATGTAATTCCCTTATGAAAGAGGAAAATACTATTTTCCAGGTTTGAGTACACACATCAATTAATTATTTTTAAAGGTCGTTTCATTCCATTTAACGACTTAAAAATAAAAGTACCCCATCAACTCGTGGGCATACTTACTCAGCTCATGAAATGGCAATATTCTGCTTTGATTGTAGTTAAAATAAATTGTATACTCAATTATATGCTCATTATATAGACTATTAGACTCTTTCAATTACCGATGTAGACTCAATTTTTGCATGTATGCAATATTGATTGTTGCGCATACAAGCAATCATTTATTTTTAAAAACAATTAGGATTTAGCAATTCTCGTGTATATTATGAATAAGTTGATTAATTGGCGCTTGTTTGTTTCTTTTGCTTATGTTCTAATTTTACTATTTGTGTATGGATTTACAGACGATGGTCTTGACCTTCCTACGCGATCAAGTCAAGAATTCCGCCCATTCATTCGCCGCCTTCCTGAATTTAAGTTCTGGGTTGGTTTTGTAAAGTCAACAATAATCGGTTTAACGTGTACAATGTTTGATTGCTTCAATGTGCCCGTATTCTGGCCAATTCTTGTCATGTACTTCATTACATTACTATGTATAACAATGAAGAGGCAAATCAAGCATATGATAAAATACAAATATATACCCTTCACGCACGGAAAACCAAAATATCAGCCCACTGGTACGACGGTACCACCTTCATAGCGTAGTTACTAGTTAATGATAAATATATAAATTAATTATGAGTTTGTTTACTCCTGTCGTCAAGTTTTGATTATTTAATGAAAACATGTGTATGGTCATTGTATGGAAGAATGTCTTCAATTCTTGACTCGTGTAAATTGATATGTCATTAAAAAAATGCGAAGAGAATCCTATATAATTGAATTATTATTCCTTTAATATAATATGTAGTATGTAATGTATGAAACGTTGATGAACATTGTAATATCATGTAATTATCTGTACTATATGTCCCTCTGCAGGTCTATACTAAAAAGTATTGTTTTTATGTGTTAATTCTAGTACTCCCTTCGCAGTCTTTTGAAGGGAGGTGTTACAAATATTATTATGTTGGTATTTCATTTCGATAAATTTATAGTAAAGGTGTTCGTTTCCAAACGTACATCGGTTTGCATACGTGTACATAATGTGCAAGTCTGTATAAATGCATCGTTAAATGAACGTACACTACATTGACAAAAATTAAACAATAAGGACGAAAATATATCGCTACAATTATTTAAGTTTATGTACATTAATAGTAGTCGCTTTTGTAAAATAGGATTACCTGTATCTGATGTGTGTTTACGTTTCAAATATTGTTTGCATTCATTCGATCAAACCACATTAAAACAGTCTGCTGCCTTTGTATGTCTAAAACCCATTATATTAATCTAATTTCCGGCCGCATATAAACGAATGTTATACGAAGGCGTAGGCATATTATTAATTATTATGATATATAATAGCAATAAACTATTAATACATAGTTTCATTTCGAATTGGTTGATGATAGTCTGATTGCACTAATAAGCTAGTAACGTTAATTGGGACTGTGTTGTCGATGTCATTTTGTATTGTTGGTGTAAACCTCATATGCATGCACTTTTAACCTGGTCTCCAATGGCTGTTCCTTTTCATACAATATACAGTTAGATATCTCGATAAGATTACTTTACTTTGTCGAATCTAGTAATAATTTAGCTTGGTCGGTCTATGTAGAATACAAATGAGGTATACAGTGGCTAGGCCTAATCCTAATTGATTGTGTCGTTTCGCATGGGACGTACATTTGCTCTAAATAATTTACAGTATTAATTAGCACGACTAGCAGCAGCAAGTCCAATTAGGAACTTTCATTTTGGTAGGTGATAATTTCAAACCGTAATTGACCGAAATATTCATTCAATATATATTTACATATGATGAAATCGTTCTAATTCTTTCAAAACCCATACTTAAGGGTAGAGTAATTCTTATTCAACATAAATGTATCAACAAAATGGAAACAGTTGACTGTTTTGCTGGATGAATAAATTAGTTGAACCGATAACTAGCCAGTAAGCTCAGCAGAGCAATGACCGTAGAAACTTTTACGTACAAGTACCTGACTTAAATACAGGATCATTATTTATTATGTGATTTGTGTTTCTGAAAATATTGTATGCATACTGTTTGGAATCTAAAAATTGTCCGAGATTTCGGGCAAGAATTTACAATGCCATGAAAAAAGCTTCATGTTATTTCACTTTACTCGGATGTATATAAATACTTTCTGGGGGAGGATGAGATAATTTGTTGTATGAACTTGTACTGTACTACTGCTACTGTGCTACTTCCTGGTAGA
The DNA here is from genome assembly GCA_034694085.1 of Pogonognathellus longicornis. Classification (NCBI taxonomy): domain Eukaryota; kingdom Metazoa; phylum Arthropoda; class Collembola; order Entomobryomorpha; family Tomoceridae; genus Pogonognathellus; species Pogonognathellus longicornis. The sequence goes on along the minus strand of JAQFYB010004081.1, from coordinate 12,293 downwards.
AGAGTTAGGTTCTGCAGCTCACGTTCATGTAACTGACTTAAAATATTATTGTGTTTAACTGCAGGTAATTGTAATGAAACCAATTCTATTGTTGCAACATTGTAGTCAGTAGTCATTATAAGTACAGCTTGATTATTTGTTGATTCACTCACACCGTGACCATTCATTCACTGCATACAAATGTTGAACAATCAACTAGGTGCTTCCATCTTTATGGTATAGTAAACTATTTAAAAGATTTCATATAAATACTATACAAATGAATTGCTGTGTTAGGAAAGGGTACCTTAAGTATATGTGACCCTATATTATGTTGTATATTTTCAAATATATAAGTACACCTACACCTACTTAATGTATGTACTAAATCCCAAAATCCATTATTTTTAAGGTTACGAAATTACATTTCAGCAAAAAATTCTCAAGACAAAATTACCTTAGGTAGATACTGCATTCGCATTCGATACCTTCACTCTATTAGTACAACGATATATTCATTTTCATTGCCAGGTATAAGGTTAGTATATACGTTGACCCTAATACTAATAAAAACGAAAAACTTTGCAAGCAATGCAATGTTGGTTGACTTGTAGCAGTTTATGAAAATCTCAATTACGACTATGATCTTACATTATCTGTCCCAAATCTTTGTATGTAAAGAGACACAGCACTGCCACCGTGCTACCACGAAAATAAGTTTTTCTGTCAATTAAGAGAGCTGGGTTGACGTTTTGATGTTGAATGGTATATTATTATAGTAATCGAGCTTGTTAGCGCTTAATTGTTAATGTTATACGAGTTAATAGCAGTAAAAATATTAAGATTAACAATGAACAATAAAAAAGGATTGATGTAAAGCAGCAATAATAATTTAATGATACACATAATTACATAACTACAGATGCATTGATAATTGATACTTTGAGCATAGTATAGCACTGAAAATAGACAATGGCAAATCTTATAACTTTCTGTTATTTGAACATACGTATGCAATACAATTAATAGGTTGACCATGTACGCCAGAAATATTCTCAGCAGCTCTCATGACTTTGAGTATCATTCTGCAATAGTAGCAGAGCCCTCAAATATCAAAAACATTCTAAAAAGTGTAAATACGTAGTTACACTATTACATGGAATTGTATATTGTATATTGTATTGTGTGTGTGTGCAAGAATATAATATTTGTGTATAAATTTTAAGCATAAAGGGAATGTATAAATTCAGTAAATTGTAAGTTGCATCTATGGAAAATAATCTATGCTGCACTGGATTTGATACAAAGGCTTTAGGAGCACAGCTTCCTCAGACGATTACTTACATTATATATTGCTTACTTAAGCAGTCTGTGTCTGTGAGTCAGTAAGGGAAAACTTGTTGATGTTCCAGTACATGATTTCAACTTTGGGTTAACAAAGCTGTGTAAAATCTTCCGACCATAATTACAAAACGTAATATCTTTTGGGTTATTTCTATACACCCTGACCAGTTTCATAGAACCCTGTACATTTAGTGTGTTTCACCATCCCTAAAGTTCTAGGAAAAAACTAAAATCTGCAGAACTCTTAACTTTAAGAGAATCTTAGTGGCAGAGACTATAGAGACGAAGATCGTGTACCCCAATCACCCGTTCACTTAAAAGCAAGAAGGGTATTGAAATCACAGAAGGAAAAATATACACAAGGGTAGGGTAAAGTAATAAGTGTATACAGACACACAGATACAAGTGTAAAATTGAAAACTGAAGTTCCTTTACCCAACATCTGAATCTGTACAGCTGAACTGCAACACACAAGACTAAGACAAGACAAGTAATAATACATGCACGTACTTGGCTCTTGTATATACAACATTTGCTTGTTGTAATCATTTTGCATTGTATAGAATGTATGGTTTGGTAGCTAAAGAAGCACTAACACTGTGTACCATGCATACACACAAACCAACAAATGTACCATTTGAATCTTAACTCTAAAGATACTTAAGACAGCAAATTTTGTGTATGTGTTAAATGTGAAGATATCATTCATTCATTGCTGTGGAGTTTGGAGTCAGTGTCTTCTTGAGAGTGGAATTATCTTGACTTCATTTCAGTCAGTTTCTTTTCCAAGTGGAAAGAGGAACTGTTTGTTGTGTGTCATAATATTATATATTTTAGTTTATAGTCATTTCATTATCTGTGTGGTGTTTTTAGTTAGGACTTCGTTAACATCTTCTATACATAACTCTATGTCATAAAAAAAAGTTTTACATAATACAACGGGAAACACAAAACTGTACATTGTAACTCTGACTAAAGATAGGACAACTGTGACAGGAGATAGGAATAGGACACTAGCTAAGTAGCAGCTACTGTTGATGTTGTTTACTAAGTCACTGCACTGCAACAGAACAAACATGCGACTATTTACAAACGCGCTTTTAGTATTTTTATTACAATTATTTGTAGTTATTGTTATAGCTTCTAACTCTGATGAACAAAAGACTGCATCTTCTGGAGATGATAATGGTAAGTTTGTATTTCAACCTCTTTGTACCACATAATATACAACTGTACGAGTCTAGTCAGATGTTTAGGTTCCCTGTCAATAATTCTCATTTCTACTACCATTCTGTTCAATGCTGTAATAATTTATGTACATAACAAATTAGTTAACTTACAGACTTACACATAACATTTTCGATGCCAATCTAAAGGGAATATTGGTAAAAAATAATCTCAATAATTTTGTTTGGTAGTGTGAGGTTTGTGTATTTGGCATGTGTTTAGAGTTTAGATTGGATTCAAGTATAAGTATTATATAGTGTTAGTGCATAAACTTGAAATAATGCATACCTAACTTTATGAAGTTGTAAGTACAATAAAGCATGGTTATTTATAACACTAATCAAAATATACGACTATTATAGCAATAGAAAATAAATCCTGGCATATGTTGGTATTTCAAATTCATTTGCGAGACAAATCAGGCAATCCAATTACAAATCAGAATCTTACTTCAATGCAATGTAATAGACTTTATGTAACAGTAGATCAGGCATTAAATACTACTGCATTAAGAACAAAGGGTAATTAAGATCTTCTTAGTACAGTCTCGGCAATGTAAGTAATACTGTCCCATTAATTTTACATAGCCTTGAATTTTATTATCAATTTGTAAAGTAGTTCTCTCGTGCATTATTGTTTTGGGGATGTATTTAGGAAACTCTTGTAGACCAACTATGAAAAACAGTAAATGCGTTAACAGTAAAAAAAATCCCCTTTTGAAATAGCTACATCTTTCAAAAGGATCAATAATAAAGTACATAACATAATATGTAATTAATATGATTTCTCAAGTGTATAGCATCAAGCAATTAATAATTACATAGGTATTTAGAATCATAGGAGTATATTAATATTTCATGGTTCAGTATAGCGAAAAATTCTCAAAGTACGCAAAACCAAAAGTTCATAGCACCGATGAAGGTGGTTCTTAGTTACTATACACTTTTGTGGTTGTATTTGATAGCTTGAATTCCAGCTAAAAAAGAAAGGCTTAACTCAAAGCACAAGGTATTGCTAACTAAGTATATTATTTTATGTTTTCTTGTCCAGGGAGAAAAACCGGTTGTTATATGTGTTTTGATGCGCTAATGTACTAGTACATAGTTTATGTAGTAAGCTTTAGCACATACAGTATATAAATTCTGCAACATGTAGTTCTAGTATTATATCAACACTACCTGAAGCTACTACCATCATCGTCTAATGCATAATGCTATGTAATTGAAGAGTTGGAAAAGTTGCACGATGGAATAATACAATTGCCGGTGTTTGTTCACTGTTGCTTTTGTTGGCTACAAGTTTTTCAACATCTACACATACTTACACTTACACATGATGTGATGTGAGCATCTATACATATAAAGCATACATAGACGTATTGTATGGTGTAGTGCATGTAACGACGACGTTTTACTGTCTTGTAGCTTAGCTTACACCTATGCATTAACGTTGTTAAACAGGTATCATATATGACTGGCCATGAACTTGCGTTTTTCTTATTATTTATTCATCTCTATGTTTTATATAGAGAACAGAGCGTAACAGAAGGTACTTGACATTTGATTACTTGTTCATGAATGTGGGGAGCATATACTAGTAGCTTGGCAAATCATTAGAATTTTTGCTAATAAATAGCAATTCTTGCAACAAAGGCACAGATGCTGACACACGAAACTAAAATCACACTGAGATTTCCAACAGAACCAAGCGTTGTGTTACTAATAACACAATCGTGCAAAAGGTATATAACTGTTTGCTGTAACAAGTGCTAACATTCAGGCACTTATGTTGGCACAATTAGTGCAGAATTAATTTTAAATCACGATGCATGTTTTTATGTTGTGATTCCTTTGTCACATTCGCATTTATCAATTTCTAAACGCTGTACGTTGATTTAGTTACAGTATAATACTGTGGTACAGCATTGTACACATGTACAGTGTGTACATATGTAAGTCCATAGTTAAATATGATTCGTTTATGTTATGAATCATTTTGATGGGGCTTGTGTAGGCCAGGCTAGCGTTTGACTGTGCTGCATGCTGCTACTAAGGCTGTTATGGTTGTTTAGTTTTGCTAGGCATGTAAAAATATTGATGCCTAAGCAAAGCATACCACTATTAACACTAACATCACGAATTCTACAGACCGTGCAGTCGCCTGGTAGAGAAACTAACTACACAAGGACCTATATAATTTTAGCGATACAAATATGCTGACTCAAAAGGATACCGTTATAGTAGTGAGACAAATCATATATTCTATTTATGGCCGTACAATCTTCTTGCAGTCCTTTAGCACCATTTTCATGCTTCATGATTCCGTTCATCATCGGCTCATCAGGCAGGCTGCATCAAAAAGGTTCACATAGTAAATAATGTGTACATAAAAGTATGTACACAGAGAATTGGTGAAGTACCGGTGCGAATTCAGCTGTCATAATGTGATGTCAATGTAATGAAATAAAAATGTTAGTGCCTTGCATTGTTAGTCATACTGTTGCTTACAACGGAAACGCTTATTATTTTTCTTAACAGATCTGGTGGTAATTACCGTTGCAACAAAATGGACAGAATCTCTTACTCGATACCTGAGGGCTTCTAAAGTAAATAATTTGAAAGCTAATGTACTTGGACTCGGCGATCCATGGACGGGGGGCGATGTACGAACCAGTGAGGGTGGAGGCCAGAAAATTGTCCTTCTTAAACAATACCTTCAAAAGAATAAGGAAGAAATTGTTGACAAAGACAAGATTGTCCTCTTCACTGATAGGTATGCTATGTGTAATTAAATTTATGCATTTCTTAAGAATCCTATGGTTAAAATGGTCCATTAACCCAGTAACCGTAGCTTATTAGAAGAACCTAATCAAATCTCTAACAATTCTAATTCAACCAAAGCGCATTTTACATGAAATTCATAGATGAATATTATATTCCTGTATAATAAAAGTATAGGTACAAGGTACAATAATTTCCTCTCTGTATTTTACTTTTAGCTATGATGTTTTATTACTGGGATCAGCTGAAAAGATTCTAAAGCAATTCCGCATGTCGAATGCCCGAATTTTGTTTGGCGCAGAAAGCTTTTGTTGGCCAGATGAGTCATTGGCCTCTCAATATCCAGAAGTCCTTCGTGGGAAGAGATTCTTAAATTCTGGAGGTAAACCAAAATCACTTACTTACCGCACTGTAACGCTGAAATGAGCATGAATTGATTTTTGTAAAAGAAGTATGTCTGTACTTAAATACTAAACTCACATTTTCAGGGTACATTGGTTATGCAAGTTCGTTGTATAAATTGATAAGCCACGGAGACATTACAAACTCTTCGGATGATCAGCTTTTCTTCACCAAGCTTTTCTTAAATGAGGATGTTAGGAACGAATTGAAAATCAAGTTGGATACCAAATCGTCGATATTTCACAATCTTAATGGAGCTACTGGCGAAACAGAAATGTAAGATAATTTATCCCAAATAGTACAAATTGAATTTATATCTACTAGCAATTTATCAGTAAAGTTCACAGAAATTGAGAAACTGTAAATAGGCAGCTAAAGTGAAAGGTACGTACTTCATTCCAGTACACTAGGTTTAGGACAAACTTCATAAAGATCTTGTGTATTGGTAGTTGAATGCAAATACTTGTGAACTGAATACTGAATAGAATGGATACGAAAGGGAATACGTTATTTGCGTAGACATTTAAATGGACGTATCTAAAGAAGATTGCAGTTTCAACAATAGGAGAGCGTGGGAGCGTGAAATGACTCTCAACAATGATCCTACATCTACTTTTTTTATGAGGACCTACATTTTCCACACTATTAAATTGCAACCAATTTGGAGACATTTTCCCACAAATTCTTAAAGTACCAAGACACTTTCTATCTCAAGATCAATTGTTTGGCTAAAGACCTCGAATGAATGAGTACATGCATATGATGCGTTGCATGAGTAGCAAGAGTACATCAACCCAATACAGTTACACTCAGTTATCAAGCAGGCTAACTCTTCAATACAATGACCTAAAATGAAATGTATCAGTTTTTCTAAGCTTAGGTTTGAAAGTACACATCTAATACCTACATTTGAGATGAGTCAATGAAATAATATAGTATGATAAAATATATATAAATGTCCATACCCTTGATATAAGATTGATACCTATATATTTTGTATACATACATGCAGTACAATGCTGTATTTAGATTATTTTAAAGTTCATTTAAGAATACTAGTAACTATACATACGTAGACTACGTACATACTTTTAGTACCTACTCCATCAATCATACTGAAATACAGTAAAAATGTGTAAATAATTGTATGACACAACGAAACAAATTTACAATCAACTTTAAATTTTTATGCTTTATGTAACAGGCGATTCATCGATGGTAGAGCCACTTTAGTCAACACCCTCTACAATACACATCCTTTGGTACTCCATGGAAATGGACCAACTAAATCCGTTTTGAATTCTTATGGAAATTATTTGCCAGAGAACTGGGCTCAAGAAAAAGGATGTTCTGAATGTTGGGAAAACATGGTTAGCCTCGCGGATGTAAAGGTACTTATAATTCTACAAACTATCACACATGAAAAATACTAATACCTACTCCATTACACATTTACACAGTATTACAGAAGGCCGTTCTCACTTTATTGGCAATAGTCTTTACACCTACATTAAGAGTGAAGATGTTGAAAATGAATCTCGTACTTACTTGTTCTCCATGAGTTTCTGATATTACACATAATTTTGGTTTCCAATAGAAGCGAACACATTAAGGGACGTTTAAGGGTATACATTTTCCTCCCGTCTTTAAAAAGTTTCCAAAGTAAATTCGACATGGTCGCCCTGTGTTTGGAGCTTCGTCCGATGGGGCTTCCAAGTTTTTGAAAGCGTTTATGTAGGCATATTGGTTTTTTTCGTTTTCGGAAACGTTTTATTTTTATCCCTCGTCTTTCGGGCCTGCTATACACTTTGTACCACCGATTTCAAATTTTTATACGCTAAACTTAATGACTATAGCTATACAATTACTAATAATTTCATCATTCTACTAATTTTAATTACATAGATGCTTATACCAAGATAACGACTATTTTCATTAGGGTGCGAACGGCCTTACAAATAACGATTTCATCTATTGAATAATTGTATTGTAAAAAATATTAATTAATAAATTATTATTATAATAGGATGCGGATTTGCCAATAGTTCTCGTGGGTCTATTCGTCGAAAAGCCCATTCCTTTCTTAGAAGAATATTTGGCGAAAATCGAAACTTTGGACTATCCGAAGTCAAAAATCCATCTTTTCGTTCACAATGCAGTAAGCTGTTTCAAGATTTTCATGCATACTGATCTAAGCTTATTGTTACTTCACTTGAACTGACTCAGAATTTCTCGAGTTTATCTGTACCATGTTATTTCATTTCTAGGCTCCTTATCATGAAAAAATTATCGAAGAATTCATCGGAAACTACAGTTCGAAGTATGCAAGCTCAAAAACTATTGTTCCAGCAGACAATACCAAGGAGTGGCATGCTAGGAACCTTGCTGTGTAAGTCTAATTATTTCCAGAAACATTTCCTCTACTTTTTTATGTTTCAAAAATATATTTAGTTGTATGCAATAACTTTTGAAATGGATTTTCTTACAGAGATCAAGCTGTGAAGAAAAATTGTGACTTTTTCTTAAGTGTTGACGGAGAAGCTCACTTAGACAATCCTTTTACTCTAAAATTACTGATTGAACAGAATCGTGGCATTGTTGCTCCACTTCTTGTTCGTCCTTACAAAGCGTGGTCGAATTTCTGGGGTGCCCTTAGCTCTGAAGGCTTCTATGCCCGCTCCAATGATTACATGGACCTTGTCAAGAGTGAACGCAGGTTAGTTGAGATTCAGATTAAATGCAAAGACTATTTAATGCTAAAATTCGAAAACCCTTTAATGCTAAAATGCGAAAAACCTTTAATGCTAAAATGCGAAAACCCTTTAATGCTAAAATGCGAAAAACCTTTAATGCTAAAATGCGAAAACCCTTTAATGCTAAAATGCGAAAAACCTTTAATGCTAAAATGCGAAAAACCTTTAATGCTAAAATGCGAAAACCTTTTAATGCAAAAAATGCGAAAAACCATTTAATGCTACCATTATTCATTTGAGACTATAATTTACATTCACGAAACTACCTCTGCGAATATGCTTTCCATTTTTAATAATACCTTGTATACTTTAGACACATAATATTTATGTAAATGTTGAATCAAGTTAATTTTTTATTTGGAAACGGTAATTTCATTTATTTTTCTACATATTACTTGAGATAATGTAAATACATTTCATTCATACCTACATGGCTGGCTGCTGGTATGATAACAGTTTTCAAAAATGGACTACATGTTTTATCTGCTAGGAAGGACGTATATTATTTAATGCTCAACTTTCTATGTATGTTAATTGTTTCATTACTTAAAGTTTTATTACCTACTGTTAGGTTTGATATGTACCTTATAAGGACATTAGTTTATAGGTGTACAACAGTACATTGTGTTATTATTGCGATTTTTAATGGCATTGCTCATTGAAAATTGAAATGACCTTCTATTGTTTAGACTCAGTTAATTACTCAAGTCATATAGATTCAAAAAATGAAATGAAGCAGCCACTAACTTTCGTATTCATTGTAAATCAAACAATTGTAAATGAATTTGTTTATCAAAATGAAGTCAATTTTGTGAGTTGAGAAGACTCTTAATATTCTTAGAAATATTGAATTGTGATATGATTGTACCTATTAAGGTTTCTAAAGTAGACAATTTTTAAATGTGCATTTAGACAGCCCAGTCGTTGGCAAATGATTATGTTATGTTATTATATCAAGCTCTAGTTTACAAATTGATAGAAACGTTACTGATTGTATGTAGGTATACTTTCAATATACGATTTCCCCTCACCTTCACTTTCTCCTTGAGATCTTTATTGCTTCTGTTCTTGACTGTTGAGTACTCTCCAGAGTTTTCAAAAGTAAATAAGTGTTGCAGGTAACAGCGTCATTAATCTACTAGCTTAATATTTATGAAGCTACTTTTGCTACTTATTCCTGTAGGTTTACCTAGGTATGTTCTATGTACTTCCTATATTTAGACTTACACAAACACAACTACGCTCCGATTCCAAACCAAACACTTTTCACCACTCAAACTCATTGAGAGGTAACTCAAGATCAATGCATCCATGCATGGAATGTAGGCATTGATTACCTATGTCCTAGATGTATAGAGTACATGCCCAAAGATAGGCATTTGCTTTCGTATCTGTAATACTTTGGAAGTCACACTCACCACCGCTTGTTCCTGCTACAATATTATTGATCCACAAAAATTATAAAGTATGTATAAATACCTGGTTGATATTTGTAAAACTGAAATTACGTAGGTAAGGTATGTACTAGGCACTAATTAACTTACTGGACTTATTTAAACTCATTGAAATTTGTACTTTATACTCTACCCCGGCTAAAACTCTTTTGGTGGTCTCTCTACGGAAGTTTAACTATGAGTACTGATATATGTATACAAAACAAAAGGTACAAAATACTTATTGGATAAAGTTTTAGGGTAACTCAATCAAACACAGTAACGAAATCTGTCCTGAAAGTACGTTTATCAACGGAAAACTTATTATCAGCATAGCATTCATAGATTCCAGCATCCATTTGTGTGGCAGGGTCGATTTCCATTTTTGATTTGATTTTATCAGCTCCCAAAGGCCATTCGTGCAGCTGTAAAAGACAGAATGTAATTTATTTTGTATCTCTATCTGCAACTTGTTCAGGTTTATTTGTAGACACACATTTGGTTAATATAAACATTTGAATGCTGGAACTTCAACTGTTGTACTTAAGACAATCTGAAAAGTAGTGCTATTAGGTACCTGTAGAAAGTTATGTGCATACAGTTCAATTCCGTCTTTAAACCATGTAATCTGAGGTCGAGGATTTCCTTTTGCAACACACAAAAAGTTTATTTTGTGTCCAAGTACGTATTCCAAGTCAAAATGAGAAGCTTTGATAATTTTCGCCCCCTGAATACACACAAGTGAATCCATAAAAGAAATTGTTTCCTTAATACCACTTGCAGCTTTGTTGTGTATAAAACCTTGAGAAAAAGCTTGTTGTTAAATAATCAATTACCTTTGGGTTATTGTAATACTCTGCCGTATCGGGATCCCTAAATTTACCTCCGATAGGGATCATCGTGTTGCCCATCCCTCCTTTTCTTCCTTTCCCTCTCCCCTGTGATAACACAATAATATTATTAGAAATCCCCGTTAAAATTGAATGAAATTTGGGGAATTGACTTTTATTAAGTGTTTCATAAACTCACCCTTCTGCACAAGCCCTCCTGTGATAAAACGAACAAAATTAAAACCGCTAGTACCACTTGTAGTTGTTTCATTGTCAATTTTATAACCGCAGTGGGTCATACGTACTTCTCAACTCAAGGCTGCATCTGACACTGCAGCGATTCGATCGATACGTAAAAGTTAGTCTGCTATCCCGGCGGGACCTTTTACGTAACACCGAATGTTAAACGAGGCTAGCGTACTGGAGAACGATTGTTTTATGTAGGAGGCAAAGAGTGCAATGAAAGCTGCAGGAAGAAAACACTTCTCAGTTGGTAGGTCTAGGTACCTAACCTTTCTATCTTTAGCTATGTACCTCCGTCACAACTCCGTCGTGAAAGTCAGAAAAAGTACACAATCCGTACGGCATTTTCACCGTAATCCCTGTGTTTACCAACACAACTGCAATATTAAGTTCACCCGACTACAGCAGAACTGTGTATATGTACAAGCATGTACCTACATCAATAAAGATGCTCTCAACACTCCACCAATGCAATGCTCCAGCAATGTATATGCTAACAGATTCTATTACAATGTCGATTCCCGCATCCTCTGGAATTGTACTCTTGCTTCTAGCTATGAGTTCCTTTGCTTGCTAAATCCTTCAGACTATTTTTAGACTTGTCATGTCAATGATTATGTGGGAGGATTTCATTACCAAAAATGTTTTTTACTCGCAGAGGATTATGGAACGTTCCATTTATCAGTGGAGTCTATTTAGTTAATGGAACTGTACTCCGTAATGAAGAAACACGCCCGAATTACATTAACAATTTGCTGGATGCAGACATGGCCTTCTGTGCGAACAACAGAGACAGAGATATTTTCATGTTCGTCACCAACCGAGTCGACTGGGGACATTTGGTAGACTTTTTTGATGAATCTTACAGACAACTCATGAAACATGAGTATTTAATACATATGTATAGTGTAGAGCGGATTGTAATGTATAGCTTAGTATGTGAGTGAGTGTGTGTGTATGTATTATGTAGGTACTACATGTATAGTCATAGACTGATTTTTTGTTCACTCAAGGTCAATGCAGACAATTTTGAAATCACCCATAAGAACAATGAGCTATATCAGATATTTGACAACCGATGGGACTGGGAATTGAGATATCTCCATCCAAATTGGTCACACATCCTCAGTCCAAACATTACTCTGGATGATATGATGAAAGATCCTCAGCAAATGGTAAATAAGAATTCGGAACTTTAAGAATACCTTTTTAAAATGAATACCTAATACAGGGTGTATCCGTACAGCCGCTCCATAGCGATTTACATGCATTAACTTTCACTATTTCATGATGCATAAAAGG
>JAQFYB010004080.1:0-17295 GCA_034694085.1 Pogonognathellus longicornis | reverse complement strand
CCCCCGAAGGGGGCGGGGCTAAGCTGGGAAATCCGATTTAGGTTTCCGGGAAGAAAACATTTTTTCCATGCCTGGTCATAATAGTCATAAATTAGTTAAGAAATGTCAGAATCAAGTAATAGACAATACTTCCTAAAACTTAAATATCCTTGATTCATAACATTAATTCACCTATTTACACATGGACTTTCTTTGTTACAGATACAATAAGCTTGATTTTAACAATAACTTTCAGTGGTAGTTGTAATAAAAAATATGCACATAGTAAGATCTTAAAATACAACTAGTTTTTTGGTTGCGACCATCAAATATTGCTGTTTGTGATATTATTTGCGCTATAGCCAAAAGGGTTGACAAAGTCATATATAAGCGTTATAGCAATTTTTTAAGTCATTTTGCCTGAAACATTTCGGGTTTCCAGAGGGAGGGACGATGAATCACTACTTGCCCCTGAGCAGCGTGGTGACAATAAGAAATGTAATACCATTGACGTATACAGTGGAATCTATCTCCAGCAGCATTATACATACATAGTAGCTATATTATCTTCTTTCGCCTTGTTAAAACATTATTGTTGCATACATGTACATTCATTTGCACCACTTCTGCAGAATGATACCACTTTAATGTCCAAGTTAGATTAGAATGCAACGTTGCGGATTTTGAATCATGCACAGACAGGCATGTATACGTATCTAGTACGCGTGTTATTATAATTATCTGTGGAATACGTAGTAGACATAATATCTTGTATCACACGCGCGTACACGTTTGCATGTGGAATGAGAGAGTTATCCTTATTATTAAATCAAGTCTCTTTTCCTGTTGAATGTTAAGTCCAACTAAAGGAATTGAAAGGAAGGGCTATGGGAAGGGGACTGGTTTGTAAGTGAAACTGGGAGAAATGTGAAAATCAATTGAATGGATCTGTTACTTATGTGTGTTTGAATGTTTATAGTGGTGCTCCTGTTCTTGTCATTACTTCTGTATCCACTGGGTTTCGATTCGGACTTTGTTCGCTACCATTGCGGTCCACTGGCTGCTCCCTACAATATTGCTGATTGCGAAATTGGGTGGGCATATGCTCTCATACTTGTCTGTGCTTCACTCGCCCTTTATTGCCCTATTCTTGTCAAATTCACCGCTGACATCCACTACAACACTGTACCCAAATACCTCTAAACTCTAAACATACAATGCCATACCAATATTATGAAAAACGATATAAAAGGACTTTAGCATCTTCAAACAGAAATATACATTCTATAATTATTATATCTATATGTACCCTCACAGAATATCCTTAGAGGTTAGAGCAATGCCATTGCCGTTCAAATGGGTATCAAACACTTTATTCCAGATACAGTTTAGCGGCTCTCTTTTTTCCTTTATGTGACAACACGACAACAGTGACCAGATTATTTATACTTTCCTACATTCCAGTTGCCAAACAATTTTCCTGATGATTTATGAATGAATATGAATGGCCAAAAATATTAAATAATTTATACATTTAATTGTTTGTAGAATATTTTATTCGCCCGCTAAAAATAGATTGAGTAGCATTATGATAAATAACTATATAATATTGTGAAGTCAAACGACGATGAATTATTGTCCGTAATTTCTTCCAAGGAATGTATGTTATTACTGAAATATTGATATTAATTATTAACTTTAATATTAATTGAGTTAGCTTTTAAAAATATCTAAATCGTAAAAAGGTGGAAAGGCTATAAATTAAAATTACCAAGGTATTTAACCCGAATTCTTGATAAAAGTGTAATACATTAAACTGGATGTAAATGTAATTGGAAATAGTTAAATACCATTTTGGATTTAATGTAACTACGTAATAAATTTAGTAACTCACATAATATTCATATTGTTATTTCTAAATACTTTCAGTTTTGGTGTTAGAATACGTTTGATTTCTAGTCACTTTATATGCAAAGTAACAACTGTCAATGTACCTTCAACTGTACTTACATTTACATACAACGTAATCTTAACCTACTTGTATCATCTACAATGAGACCATTGAGTTCCACAGATATAGATGATTTATTATTTTTTCTGTACAAGTTTTCTGATGATGTGATTGATGTATTTTGTCATACCTACTGTGTAAACAATTGATAAATGAATAAACAGTAGCTTGTTCAGACCAATAAAATGTTTCGTTTAATTATTTTAAATCGATATATATTCCTCCATCCTGAAGACTGAAAATTTTATGTTAGGCGAATAAACTTGGAATTCCATAACATTAAATAAAAACTACGTAATTCTTTATTTATATAAAAATTTGTATAAAGTCATCTTTTCTTCTTTGTTTCAAATTTTCATTCTGCGAAATCTCATAAAAATAAGTGCATAAAAATGTCATTTTCATTCAAATATAGTTGCGGTTGCGTATTGTTCTATATCATATCTAGAGCATCCTTGAAGTTGAGTACATTTTTCATTAGACGACTATAACAAATAGCATGTTGAAGTTGTTTACGACATCGTGTAAATAGACTTTGTTGACTTGATGTGTAGGTAATAGTGTCCCGAATGACTGAACTACTTTGTAGAAGTCTATTATGTAAACCGTGTGCATCAACTCATGGGCGGAAAGCAGCAGGTAGTTTTTGTTCCTTTGTGTCTACTGAAATTCTGGCTGCAATATGTGTTCTATTGAAGAGAACGCTCTTTGTGTGTATTCGTGTTCCAACAGTGAAATGAAATAATGGTGACAATCTGACAATATTACACTCAAGTCTGCCTATGTCATACCCTGCGACATTTTATACATCGCTAAAGCCATCTTACAATAATAGACACATACTTAATACTTCCAAGTACAAGATGGTTATTGCTTTTTCTGTAATTATGAGATACACATGGGTCTTTGTTATCATTGCTGTATACATATAACATGGAACTGCTACAAAATATTTGACTTTGTATTTCACACTTTAGTAAGCGTGTAGCGTATATGAGTGTTGTTTTATAGGGAATTGCATAATGACCGTTTCATTGCTGCATATTCTCATTTGGTAGACCAAGTCGAAAAGCTTTTCAAGTTTTGACTAGGTAATCTACTAGTTGTTAGCGACGGGAAATGAACTCCTGGCACTCAGACATGAAATTGTGGATTATAAATAGAATTACTATTGCGATGATTTGTAAGTAGGAGATGGGAAGAGAAAGCAGAGCGGTTCAAAGAACATTGCACACATCGGAGTATTATTGAGGCGGCGACATGAAAGGGTTGAACGACGTGAGCTGTAGTGATATAAAGGATGAGACAGTATTACATTGTGGTAGAATGTACGTAGATGACGTATTTTAGAAAGTTGATGTGTAAATGCCAAGTTGCTACCTATTGTCGATTACAGTACAGTCGTATTTCATATACGAGCAAGGGCCTAAGGGCAGGTAGACTGGATGGAAGTGTGCTTACACGAGTTGCTAATTCCAGTAGTTCTTGTAGCTTGAGCGTTGTGAAAAGTGCTGTATGGAAATACGATGCAATCAAAATACTGAGAGAGGCAAAGAATATAATATAGAGAGCTGTCACGAACAGAGATTTTTCATCCTTACTGTGAATGTAATTATAATACCCTTGACAGTAATTAAAGTCGTAGATTTCACCGCGGAATTGCCGGATCCAGAATCCGGAGATTTGGATTTCACAACGCGGAGTCCACAAACCTCATACGAATTTCAGTTCAAGACATGCTGACTGTAATTCTACATGCTATACAACTATTCTGGTATTTAGTTTCAAATTTTCCATTTCCTTTGATTACACCAGGCACAGTTATTCACTTGCCACCTTTATATAGTCATGTGGTCGTCTCGTAACTTGGCCAAACCAAATGATCGTAACTTTCAGAGTTACTTTGATAAACTCCGAACAACAATTACATTACATAATTATCCTGTCCCAATTCCAAATCATCGTGTTCTACGTAATGTTTTAATATAATATATTACTCATATGTAATTAATTACGACAAATTAGCCAATTTGTAGCTCCAACCGTTATTTTTCATTTCATGTCTAACTACTGTATTATAGTTTCAAGAGTGTCAATCTTTTGATCTCAAGCCATGCGTTTGGATACTCCTGGGTAATAATAGTCTGCAAGTCTTTCACAATAATATCGAGTTGCATTTACCTGAGTTGCATGATAATATTAGGAACATTGTGCTTGTGTAATTTCATTCAGGCTGTTTTGCGTCAGCTCATCACTATCACATATAATTAATTGCTCTACATACAACACCCAGCAGTATCAACAGTAAAAGATAATATAATTATGACAAAATATTAATTTTGCCTATACATTTTTACAGTTGACTCAAATTGACTCTCTAAACGGTATTTTCCCCCTTTCCCTCTAGGCCTGATAATATTGAATGTAATTATAGTATCCAAATTAGAAGTTTTAGATAATTAGGTATAGCTACTATCCAAATCTAGCATATGAAAAATGTAATAATTAGTCATCGGCAAATTAGCTCACGTGATGAGAATATTCTGGCAGAGTGGTTTTACATTTTGCAGCTATTAAAATTTGTAGTGAAATAAATCAGGAAATTACATATGGTAAATTAGAGTTTATAATTAGCAATCCCGGTCTAATTACGCAATTAAGCCGAACTCAAGTCTCTTAAGAATAAGATCTGTATAAATCTGTATAGCCGTATAATAATGTATAGTAACAGTATTTTATGCTATTCAGATTTCAACGTAACTGTGTAATTGTGAGCAAGAAGGTAGTGGGACAGAGCTCTGAGCACACAAAGTGACTCGTCGTTTTCGTGTAGTGCGTAATATAAGAAATCACATCATATCTTTAGCTCGTATTTCATTCTCATTTGTCAAATATCTTCCGGCAGTGTAGAGGAGTTTGTAGACTATGCAGACTTCTTCACATAGCCAAATGCTGGCTATATGCTTGCATCTTGCACTAACAACAGTGTATGAGTGGTAGGTACTTTATTGCAAGTACTTCAACCATACCAACTCACTCAAGTCATCTAGAAACACACATTAGAGATAGATGTGAACTGCAAGTGCCATAAATATGAATGTATCATCATGTATAAGGATGTAGAAGTAATATTTACAGAGGTGCATTTATACTGCATGGTCCATATTACACACATTATATTTTGTATTATATTTTCATTGGGTTTCCTTCAACGAAAAGCGGCAACGACAACCCTCCTCCTCAGTTTCTAAACTTCTCAGAACTCGAGTTGATTATCTGTGCTTATTTCTCCTTTGCGAGAGAGTGGAGAGATATTACTTCCTCCATCTATTCTTCCACTAGGCTCATTTGACGATGACGAAATGTGAAAGTGCCACTATTATCCATAATATTCAACTTACAACTCACTCTCCAACTACTAAATATTCTGACTTCCTTGCAAAAGTTCGTCAGTTATTAGCTTGAATTTTATCATCTCATCCAAACTTTATGTAGATCTTGTTGACAAAGTCATAAATCCAATAGCAAACCCTTATAAATGAACTCCAATAATGAAAATGAACAGATATTTATAACCGAGTCCTTGAACTGACAACGACGAAGTATCTATAATAGTGCCTACACCTTTTCAGAGTCGCATGCAAAATAAAAGTTTTTGAAGGTTAAATATAATCATCAAACAGCAATTGAGATATAAATATATATCCCATTACAAACAAAAAATATGAACATTACCATCATTAGTTGTTGCAACATTTTATTTTAAGTCATGTTCTTTTGATCATCAATTCAAAGGAAAACATAATAACACAAAAAAACTGTTCAATTCTATTTGATTTATATAACATCAAAAATAATTTATATTCCAAGTACAAAATGAAATATAATATAATTGGATGAAATACACAGGAAATTATACAGCATGAAATTTTGTACAACCAAATAAAGTGATACAACTAACAAAGTTAAATTAGACAGTGGATGAATTGATACAGTTCATTTCTTCTTAACAATAAGCATAATATGTTTTTATTAAAGATGAAATGAAATAATGGTTGTTTTAATGCGAATTAATGTATATATAAAACAGTGCTGCTTTATACTACATAATAAAACACACGATATACATTTGATGATTATTGTTATGGAACGTGTGGTGGATAAGGATATAAGGGATAAAGTGGTGAAAGTTGAATGTCTTAGAATAAAGTCCCTTGATGGTGAATGGGTGCTTAATAATGTAAGTATAGAGCCGTAGCCTGGTTTAGGATTGACTTCCGAGTTAAATAGTCAACGATGAGACTGGAACGAAGAAAGCGAGGAATAAAGCTCCGTGAAGTTCTCCCCTCATTTCTCAAACTGTGTGTATGTACGAGAGCTGACAGCATTGCGGGAGCAACATAACATCAATACATCTGAACTCACACAGACGGAGACGGATATCAAGTAAGTACATCTTCAGGTTTTCTTTCTCCACTATTGCACACTTTCACTTACTCTCACAACTTATCCAAAATCTCTCCGAATTTTCCTTTAACTTGACTCAGACGTACTTACGTTCTTTTATACTAATTGTGTTGTGCTGCATAAAGCGTATGTCATATAGAATGGTTCACTTAATACAGGTATAGCTTGTACTACATAATATTCAGCTTTAGAGATACAGTTCATATATCTGTAGTCAGACCAACTCCCAAAGGTCTATCAATAAAATGATTTTGTTACATAATGAAGACGATACTCTTGAGTTTGTATCCAGTGGTATATTGTTACAATGCTTACAGAGAATATGATACTATTACAAATTGGCTTGACAATTATTTATTACATTCTTTGCTGTAAAAGTGATTTTACAGATGTTACCAAGCTATTACCATGGCAAATAATATCGTGGAGTTTATTTAACTTTCCACGTATTGTATGTGCAGCTTTATTATTATATGGAACGTATTAAATGACTGTATGGTACACTTTTACTGTGATGTGAGTTCTGAGAATTATTTAGGTTGTTGAGTATTATGTACTTTGGGTTTATGGCAGAACATAACGACGAACATTATTATTTACACGAATATTAAATGGAAATTGCATGTATAAGAACTAGTGCGTAAGTAAACCAAATTTGCACACGTAATATATACATATAGTTTATAAAGGTGCCAGTCGTAGTCGTAGGACGATTCTCTTCAATTAATATATCACATTACAAGGAATGTAATTATGTTCAGACACGACTCTGTGCTTTGTGAATTTACTGCATATGTTTTTCCTTTTCACATTCCAAGGAATTCGTACCAGCACAAACTAGTCCGATCAAACGAATTACATTCCTTTGTATTAGTATATTGACCGTAGAGTAGAGTTGTCAACGGGCAGATATCTTTCAACTCGAACCCACCATAACTCAAAAAGTTCAGGCCCGAACTCGACTCGAACTCGGAAAGTTCAAGCCAGAACCCGACTAGAAATTGTTTGCATTACATAATATGATTAAATGAATAATAATTGAAACCATATTTCATTATTACAAGATTAAACTATCGTGTTATGTTGATTTATTATATTTAGTAATTAAAAAGTATGCACCATATGCATGTAAAATATAATGAGACGTCAAAATTGAACCATTTCAAATGTTGGTGAGACTCTGAAGCTTGAAGCTTCAATATTTATATTTTAGTATTTCTCAATCGTCTCGAGTTTTACAAAAAATATGTACAATCACTCCATGTTGTACATTCCCAGTTTCCCAGCGCGAACACGACTCGACTTTGTACATTTGTTGCCCGAACTCGAAACAACTGCAAAATTTTGATGCCCAACTCGCCCGAAAACGAGTTCGGGCGAGTGGGCAAAGAGCTGGTCGGCTCGTTTACAACTCTACCGTAGAGTAATATGGAGATGCATGATAATTTTTAGATTTTACAACATTATAATGTCAGAAAAATTGCAGTATGTCTCCGCAAAATACATATCATAATTAAAGTAATCATTTTCGGTCAGTTTATTCAAATCATTGAAATCCTGTATTAAAAAGAACTAAATTTAAAAAAAAAATATTTGGAAGATGCAAAACTAATAAAAATCAAATCATTTAATTGTTGGAACATGCAAAATTACCAATGAGAAGTTCATAATAAAAATAAAGATTTGAAGATTGATTCTTAACTATCCAATAAGATTATTTGGAAAAAAACTGAAAGCAATACGAGGACAGGAACATTTTTAGTTTTTGAACTAACATTATGCACTAAATAAGTCAATATAAGTTAAATTATATATTATAAAAAATATTTGCGTTAGCATCAAAACTATTCAAATCACAATTCTTGCATCACATACAAACAGCCATTTTAAAAGCCATTTCACGCATTTCACATTTCACGAAATAAAGTGTGCATAAGGCAGTATTAGTATTAGATTCATTGGTACAAGCATGAGATCTGAGATGAAGGAGATTGTAGACATGATGACTGAAACGGGCCGGGGCAAAGCGGGCAACAGACATTGTTTCTCCGGGAAGCAGGGAAAGATGAGAATTTCTCTCCCGTAAGTAGGATATTGTAAAATACCGAAAGCTACTCTTCCTGTTTTATATCTTCCTTATAAAATATTATTATCTTGTGTGTGCACTGTGCATACCAAGTGATGGTTCTTATCTTACAAAAAAATTAAAACTATTTTGTTTAATCAGGCAACACCAGACCTGTTAGTTAGGCTTTGACGCCCCTACTCGTAAGCAAAATATTAAAAACTCAAATTGAGCATTGCATAATATGTTTTATAGGTCACTAAGGATTAGATTCGTGTAGTCTTAACTCTTTTTAATAACCTTTGAGATTTTCATTTACTTGACCTTCAGTGACATGCAGCGGTCAAACTACACTATAGAAATTTTTCCAACCCTCTTCAACTTTGATCCTGAGGTCATAAGGGACTCGTATTTTGAAATTGGGTGGAATCGAACAGGAAGGCCCTTCGCCATGCGTTGTCTACGTTGTCCTTTTAACTTTAATACAATAATAAACAAATAAGATAAAACTAGTCTCACACTGCCTCATCTAACATCAATATCAATATACCGTAGTTCACGTAATAGTACGCCAGGGATACTGTCCACAAACCTGAAATGCGTGCTTCCAAATACCAATTAACCAGGGACAGTATAATAATTAACCACGCCTAATAAAGTAATTAATAGAATAATACATGGATGAATGATTGGCTCACCCGAAAATATTTACCTAAGTATAATTGCAAACATAATTAAAATTTACTCTCATTTTTAGACTAATGAGGGTAATCGGTTCGACTAATTTGTACAGATATTAAGGGGTAGCGCACACCTTTTCTAGAGATGAGAACGAGGTTACAGATTACTAAAATGGTTTTTAGTATAACAAACTGGGCACTATTATCTTAATGGGAAGAAAAATTTCCAAAAACTCGCCTCAGATACGCTCCAGAATTTTCTTCTATACTTTATGATGGGGTGTAGAATTTTCGAAAAAGCTTCGAAACAATGAATCTCATGTCGAATTTGATTTCCTTATCTAAATACTTAGAGAGAATAGGTGATGCAGAATTCCAAGGATGGAAAAAGAAAATGTTTATGTATTCTCTCGTTCAAGTTCAATCTTCATTATTAAAGTGAATAGAAATTTCCAACCCTTGTACACAGATCTTCCTAACCACTCTGCCTTAAAATTAGTTTCAAGGATAAGTTCAAAGTTTGCGCTTCCCCTTAAGTACGCATTCTATAATATATTTTATTATGCTTCGTCTATTTATAAGGAATGACTCCTAGCCAACAAACACGTAAATAAGTATCATATAGCGCGCTTAAATGGGGGATAAGTATATTTTATACATGAACTACTTTTCAGAGAGGCTTGCGTATTGGAGAAGCACTTCTTGCCTATTAGAACGTAGAAAATGGAGCTAATCTATATTGCATTCAATTGGGAAACGAGTGTAATGTTCAAAGTGTATTGAATAATGTACAATGTTCTGCGTCGCTAGCGACAGAATTTTTCAATAGGGTATATACATCCAAAAGTAAGTGGGTGAGTATAAATCTAGCAGCATAATGACAAACTATGGAAAAATAAGTCTGAGAGCCTACAAATAATATTTTTATTTACGGAGATCTACAATTCAAGGAGATACTTTGAAATCTCAAAAATGAGTTTGCAGTTGGAGTAGATCAAGGCCATAGAAACATATTTATATGTATATTATATATAATAAAGGTATGGCCCGGTGGATGAGATTCGGTGGATGAAATTTCATCCACCGAATAACAGCAAATATCAAAATAATCTGGATGAGGTCTGGATGAAGGATTGATTTATTATACCGTATGAGTAGATGCTGTTGCATGAAATGATTGAAGAAATTGAATAAAAAACGTTATATTTATTTAAACTATGTATAATATACAATATTATGGTGTTGTAGAGTATAAATGTAGTGTTTATTATGAACTGTAACTTCCTATTTTGTTGCATGCCCTATTGTAAAGTCGATATTTAATTTTGGAAATATTGTAGTTTTAATTAAACTATTTTATTGTTTCGTTGATATGTATCAATAAAAGGGTGATCAGTTTTATATATTAATATTGCGTAATGAACAATTTGTTCCGATACTATATAAATAAATAATTTTATACAAGTTGTTTACAACAAAATATTGCATAACCCAATTAAGAATACATTTATGACGCATCTTGGTATTACAAATTTTAATTTATTTTAATTTATTTAAATTGTAATATCAAAAAGTTTACTTAATTTTTTATTGGCAAGACTAACGATAAGACTGTTGTTAAACAACTGGTTGGATATTTCTTACTACTTCTTAGTAACGACTTCCGACCATAAATCGCCTGACTCACCTATTAAATTTTAAATTCTTCCCAATTATTTAAAAGGTACACTTATATACATTAGAATTTATTAGGTGAAAAACTGGGCTATATAATATGAATGAGGGCACACGGAATACATAGGAAGGGAATGGACCTCTTGGGAAACCACGACGGAGTCTTAATACATCTTGACAAACTTGGACGCTGTACGATAAATTGAATGTATACAGTCTTACGGTTATCGATCATGGCATTCATGGCCTAGCAGTTATTCGTTATTCAAATAGGTAGGTACTTGTTGTTAGTCATACCAGTCTTTCATATTCTTGCTGGTTACGCTTAAAATGGAGAAAGAGGTCTATTACGTTTATTAACATGACTTTGAAATGTATTTACCCATATACTTTTACATGCTATGCATTACACTACACCTATGCTTCACCATAATTTGCACCTTAATCAAGACAGAGCACCTCTAGAGCACCTGCTCAGTCTTTACAGTATCAAGACCGAATATCCCAAGAAGCAAACCTCGGCGCACACTAAGGTGCTCTGTCTTGATACTATCAAGAGTGAGCACTTCACAGTTTTTTAATTTGCTTATTCAGTAACGAAGCTATTTCGATCATTTCCGTTGATACTGCCGATAAGTGCTGACTGAGCACAAGGTCTGTTCAGAAGAGTTGCTCTGTCTTGATTGAGGTTGTATTTATTTCTTTCTCATACCAGCAAGTAAAAGAGGGCACATTGTTTAAATAATTAATAAATAATTATATAATAAAATATTAATTCATCAATATAACATTATCCCATATAACACTATTATAATATTTCAAAGTTGCAACTATCAAACCCGTTCACCATAACAAACATTTGTATATAAAATCTATACCACTTAAGAAATAATAATAAATGATCAGAATAATATTCTAAATGGATAGAACACTAGTGTCTTGTGTGTATCTAAATGGATAAATCATGCAATGCCACTTTCTTGCTTTCCAAACTTTTGTCCGAAGTCTAACAATAAATATTTCATTAATTCCAAATAGAATACAAATTAAACGCATTCTTACTTTTACTAACTATCTTCCTGAGTATCTTCATTTGTAAAGATGGGGCTATCAGACGGTGTTTCCACAGGGGAGACAATTTCTAATTGAACAATAGATTCGGTGGATTTTGGGTGAGATTCCGTGCTTACTGCATCTGCAATTTCAACAGTAAACCCAATGTAAGTAGAGTATTCAGAAATTGAGTAAACCGAAGAATCAAATTACTTTTTTGTTTTGAGCTTACCAGATGCCGAAGAGTTTTCCTGTGTCGACTCTACACGATCCTCGGTGACAATACCATTGGTAGTCATTTCTGTAATCGACATACTTTTGTCCAAAAATGCACTGAGTCCTTTTCCCTTAATTTCCTATAGATTTTGACAACAAATCTAAATATAGTTATAATTTAAAAAACTTATTGAATGTAGTGCATAAAATTATTCTAGAATAGGTACCAAATTTTTAGCAAAGCCGCATGTGGCGGGACAAAAAGGTAATTTTTGCCTCCCCCGAAACCCCAAAAACAGGTTATTTTACCATAAAATAACAAAAATAGGAAACTTTTTGCCATACATTTAATGTTGGGTTTGGCCAAAATCGGCCCAATTTGTTTTTACGTTTCATTATATACATTTGTAACTATTATTAGGATTATTCCCTCCCCAAAATCGATTTTTATACGACATTGGTATTTACCCCTATGAATGAAAACTGACATACCTAAGTAAGTGAAAGAACATATGGGAATAGGAAACGAAAAAGAGATTGTACATAGACTACAGCATTATCGCAGAAATGCTTTTTATTTTACAGCAGCGATTAAGATTCATGATACATATTATACGTACATTTTCCAGTTGACTGTAAAAATCTCTCTGGGCTTGTAACACTGGGTCGTATTTAGCCTCATACACGATATCAAAGTCTTTGCCATTGGAATAGTCTGGTAGTGGAGTGTATTCTCCGGTTTCTCTTTCCTTGTCTTTCGCCATTTTAATCTGTGAAGCTCTGTCATCTGCTATCTTTTTCTTGTCCGCTAAAACCTTTTCTTTGTCTCTTTTGCGAAGCCTAATTTCTCGGTGACGCTGTTCTAAAAACTTCTCCCGTCTTGCTTCCCTTTCAAAAACTGCTGCCAAGACAGCCCTACAAACATTTTTTAGTAATGAGCTAATGCAAACAAACATTATATAATAAAGTACCTGTCATTTTTAGAAAAAGTTGTCATATGATCAGCTGGCTTCAAAAGTCGAACTTTTCCTTTATTTGTTCCAACTGCCACAAACTTTCCTGAATCTGAAGGCCACAAGCACGTCAATTGCTCACGGGTAATCTATTCGGTACAAGCAACTCATTAAAACTTTCCGTAAAAATATCATTACAAGAGTCTAGCACATGATTGTAAAACATTTTGGGTATATATTACTCTTGTGGTCAAATATGGGTAAGCAGGATGTTTAAGAAGATCCCAGAAGTCGACATGTCCATCTAATCGACAAGCCACAATCACAGATGGTCTGGTAGGCAACCAATGAGCGTAGGAGTAAATGGATTTCTGGATTAGAGCAAATATTTTATATACGTTAAAAACTAAAAATTTACCGTTGCCATAATATACCTCTATTACTATGAATTCTACCCAACTACGTCGTAGAAGGTTTTGTAAAGGCATCTCCATGTTTAGTTACTTATAAGAAAAACTGTACTTTTGGAGCTGTCCACATAATCGAAGATTCCCTGCAATCCTCAGCAAAAATACGAATACAGTCTTGGCCGGTTGATAAAATATTTTTAATAAACAATGGGTTTCTGTGCAATGAACGAATTCTTCCACGGTGGCCCGCATAGCAATGTATTAGTCTTTCATTTGCAGATTTTCCTTTTCTCATCATCAACATAACATTTCCTACAAAAACCATACCACATGAATGCATTGACGTTCCTGTACTCATATTACAACAGTCATTATCGTAATTATATTATTATCCCGGATGCACAAAATTACAAACCTTGTTCGGTTCCGACTGCAAACTTTGTGGGCAAAGTTTGGTCATATTCAATAACAGCACAGCCTAGAGAATATTCTTGCCTACATTGACCCTTTTCTGGATCTAACCAAACTTGGTCTAGGCGTCTATCCATGTACCTCTCGTCCCACCAAAGCACCTAGTCAAGTGGCATAACATTTAATGACCAAATAATTGCATCTAATATTATATTATTACACTACTAGAGTGACTAATAAAGTATTGGAGCTCAAGAATATTATTGCAGTTACAGCAATACCTGACCGTCCAACCCTCCCGACAAAAATTCTGAACCCGTTTTGCTATTGATCCAACTTGCTGTGGTGCACATATCTTCATGACTAACGTCGAAGTTAGTAACACACTGAGGATATACTCCAGTCCGAGTGTCCCATGTTGCAACCTGTAAGTAATAGTAGTAGTGTCGAGCATTATCATTATCGCTATGAATTAGGCGATACTTATTGGGACTTTGCTAGATTATTTATGCGTATATCTTATAAGTCTGACCTGTCCATTGTACATGGCAGCAATGATGTTATGAGGGTCTCTTGAGTGGTAATGTAGTTCCATGATTTGACTTGGAGATTTAATTTTTCCTTCTGGGCGACTTGGAATTTCCACGTCAAAAAAATAAGCCTCGGTGGGCTTAGTGCGAAGAGACGGATCGAAATCATACGGACAATAAGCTACACCCATACGTCCATAATTGTTTGCCCAACAAATATTTGAAACAGCTCGTTCAGTGTTTGAGGGATCCAGAAAGTCACAAATGACGTGTGCGTAAGGATGTGTTCTTTTGTCTTGAGGGTAATTCCATTTCTTTTTGAAGTACGACGAGTAAAGCAGCATTGAATTATTGTGTTTCACGATCAGCTCTACTTTCTAAAACAATATCATAAAAATCTCTATAAGTAATCCGTTTGATACCTAAGAGTATTAAAATAAAAGCTTTTACGTCAGTTAAAATTGGCATGGCATTCTGGAAAGCTTCTTCTTTCTCCATCTTTTTTCTAGCTCGAATGAGTATTTCAGGGTCAGTCACATTAATATCTTTTGACCATCCACCTTCTCTGTGGTAATAATTCCATCCCTTATATACCGGGCGATTACTATTCATCTGAAACGTAATATTTTATTATTGTTTCGCATATTGACATAAATACATACAGGTGAAAATGCTTATACAATTCATGCATCTAAGTAGCTGATTTATCCTAAGAGTTTAACCAAATAATATTATATTCATCGCCAAATAAATGCGAATATTGGATTACTTAATCCAATTTTTCGAATTTATTAATAGTACTATTAAATATATACTGATACTGAATGATAGATAATGGTGTAGATATAATGCTTCATGCTCGTTTACAACTTAAACAGACTAAAACACTTTGTATCGGAAACAGTTTTAATTTTAACACCTAAGATTGCGTTGTCTGAATATGTTTTATCTGCAAACTGCATAGTAGTAATAAAAGATCACAATTTAATAGCAAGTGTTTCTACTCTTTTTACCATTCTAAGTAAAATATAAGACGCATCTTACCGCAGTGTTTTTTATATAAGGAATGGCTTGAGTTCCTTTATCCTGTGAGCCATTTTCAATAGTTGGTCTTCGTATGCTATGGTTGGGTTTGAGATTGAAAAGTGCTCGTCCGTGATCTTCAGCAAACAGGGGTGTCCTTCTAAACCGTGTGTGACAAAAATCATTGTCCACCACAGACATGTTAAAAAGAAAAAATAAATTGAATGTTTTGATTACAGGGTAGATTAGAAAAATTAATTTGAAATCAGAAGGCAGCATACACCGATATAAAGATTGTCTAAGTAATGATTTCTTCGAATGAGAAAATAGATATTATTGAACAAACAATGAATTCTCAGACTCAGATTATAGTCCCTATTCTCTGAAAATATGTAGCGACAGTATTATTATACCTTTTGTGGGTTATACCTTGTTTGTGTCTATACATATAGTCACATCTAAAGTAACTTAAGTTGACATTTCACAGTTTAGCACGAAGGTATATGAATAGACATACTACATTCATACTACCTATTGTGATTTGATGATAGGTATTTTAGGAAAATAAGTAGGTGTAAATGAGTGTGAGACGGGCACTATGTGAAAATCTAACCAGCCTTAGACTTTAAGTCCGGAATGGAAGCAGAAAAGAAAAGTTGGAAAAGTCTAATATACTATACTGATGCCATATAATTAAATTCTATAAGTTAGGAAGACAATTCTTTCCGTGTGTGTATTTTCTATTGTGGTATATCATCATATATTAACATTATACTTTTATTAAATGAAATTGTGAATGCGGAACCCTGAGAGTGGAGTCCACTTGATATTTTAAATCCACATTATCACATCTACCTCCTTCTCTATCCTAACAAATCTACGAATACTGTAAAAATATGGAAGATGTACTGTGATGTGCATGTTGTACGCATAGGGAGTTACATTCACCATTCAACACCCCGACTTTAATTCTATACTGACATTATGCAAACTCAAGCAAATGGATAGAAATAGTCAGTTACGTCATGATTTTGAAAACTCCTGCAAAGCGGGAAATACAGTTCTAGTTAGATCTTTCATATTACAGCACATTTTAGCTTTTAAACCATGGGCATGGATGGAAGTGCTAAAAGCGTATTTTGATGATCTACACAAAACCTGCCATTCTATGGCAGATACATTCAAAATAGACCGTTCAAAACGTATCGGAGAGTGTACTCTATCCCAAGATTACATCTGGAAGGTTTGAACGAATTTAGTTCATCTGTTCTTGAAATATACTGCAGACGAACAGACAAACAGATGGACAGACAGAAATCTAAAACCATAAAGCATCTCCGATACTCTGTGTCTGTGTAATGTGTGTAATAATAATAATCTGTGTTTAGTATGTTGGTAGCAATTAAGGGTTACATTTGGGATTATACGTTTGCAATTAAAACTAGAAAGGTATCCTGCTTTTATAAGATAATGTAAGATAACGAGTGACGGAAGTGGAGTAAAAAAAGTCTCAACATTTTCCTACCTTATCCTTCAGTATACACTGATATTTCCTGGATTTAAAATCTTGTTATTGAATTGTTAATTTCGAAGTTCCATATAAGCTGTAAAATAAAACCGGTAATGTGTAGCTCCGTAAATCGTACATTGCTTAATTTTGGGGCTACTTAAGAAGTTTTGTTTGCTACACTACAACTATATACACATCATGATTTCATGATAATTGACATTAGTTTTTGTCTAAACTAATATGTGGGACTTTGAGCGATTACCGTCCACATAGGTCCCTTGTATGAACTGAGTAAATGCAGTTGAAAGATTTG
>JAQFYB010004079.1:0-17296 GCA_034694085.1 Pogonognathellus longicornis | reverse complement strand
GATGGTTAGATTTACATGGAGGAACAAATGTTGGAAAAAGGATGCAAACCTGTTAGATGGAAAATAGTTAAGATACAAATTTTTCTGCTGCTTTTCGCGCCAGTTACAAAATCTACAAAATCCAAACATTTCATTTGAGTTGACAAAGTAGATGAAAGTGTTTTCTGGTAGAGCATTTTCACCAAGTCTGGCTACTAGTCGAAACATAAAAGTTACGTCACTCTCATTTCTCTCCGTGATGACTGTCACGTAAGTATTCGGTTGATGCGTGTTCATAGATATTGTTTTTTATTTGGACTTAAGTAAATGTGCCAGTGGAAGCTGCCATTTTTTGAAAATTTTGTAGTACGCGTAAAAGTATTGAAAGTCTGTGCATTTGAAGCCACCAAAATCGTTCTCATGTGGGTACAAGAATATATGAGAAAAACATTTAAGATTTTTTTCACTTTTCATTTTCAAAAACTTTTTTTCGTCTTGTAAAAGTTTTTCTGTTTGAGATGAAATATAACCTCTCGATCGAGTGTACATAAAATCCGTGCTACTGTAATCACCGTCCAATATCCTCTTGCTGAAAAAGCCCGTCATTGATCTTCGCAAACTTGAATTGCTGCTTAGTGACTTCAAATCGCTGTTTGAAATAATTATAGGTGTTTTAATTCTACTCAAACTTATTTGCTTCGCATGGAATGTGTCAAAGAAAAACAAATGTACAACACACTCAGAATATGTGTTCAATAAATTATATATCATTTGTTCAGAATTGGGAGATTCATTGTCATTACTGTTCTTTTGTGACAAACAAGTTTCGGAAATAAGGCAAATAATAAACAGTTTAATAATTTTGTGATTGATTCCCATATTTAGTGCAAAATATTTTTTAGTAGCTATGTAGATTAATTATTGGAAGTTGGAAATTTAGATTTCCTTAACGATGAAATGTGTATGTCGCTATAAAGACCTTCGTCAATGAGTGTGGAATAAAGTAGTAGGTATGTTATAATCATTGAATATTAATTATTCCATCGTAGTGTATATGGCTAACAGAATGACTAATTTTCTCAATTTCCAACACTTTGGTTTGTTTTTTGTAAGAAAAAATTCTATATCTTAAAATTTAAATATATGTGCATTTAGCTTAGTGTATTTAGATGGCTGAGGAGTAACTAGATTGTATTACTAAAGGCGGGCATTTTAACATTGATATTTTCTATACCTACTAGATTGGCAAACATTTTAAGCAGCAGTATTGTATTGTAATTATTAAATTGCACTTTCTCAGACCTGAGCCCCCTGAGGCAGCAAATTATTTACATACACGGTAGAATATCATTACTTATCATTACTTATCACTATTTATATTAGTACTATTTACTTGTATTACTACCATTACTTATATTACTACCATTACTTATATGATTATCAGTACTTATTGTTAGCTGTAAATCCTGGACCCAGCACCGCTCAAAATAATTATTACTTAAGTACTTATATTTGCGCGAAAAATATGAGCAAATTTGATAAAAATTAACATAAAATACGAAAAATTTCACGAATTTTTAATTTTTGACAAATAAACCAACTTCGTCCGGATTTCATGAGGGGGGCAATTTCCCCCTGGCTACGCCAGTGATATATAGATATATTAACAAAATTAATCCAGCAGCTGATGATCCGTTGTCTATTGCTGATTACTACTTACTTTAGTGCGTTTAGTGTAATACAAATACGTAATATAAAAAAGAAAGACATTAAATGAAGTGGTATATAGCAACAGACAAAGAAACAGAAGCTCGATATTAATTTTGTTAGGTACTTTTCTTTACTCGGGCTACCCTTCTATAAATCGATTTATGGAAGCACTCGATATGCCAAGTTAATTTCCTTTCCAATTCAAATTAATTTAATTTTCAATATTTAATGCACGTTTAAAATTATAATATTTAAAACAAACGAAACTTAACAATCGAAGATCCAAGAAAATGTCATTAACTAATTTTTACGCATGGCGGATTAAAGCACAAATACGAACATAGCGAAGGGTTTTTTAACATGCATTTTTGCCCCTTTGAGATCTTACTATATAAGAGATATTAAGAGAGACATTACATAGTATCATTATTTGTATTAGTAATATTATTTATATTATTATTATTACTTATATTTGTATCATTGAGGATTCATTTTAAACAAAAGTTTGCTATCAATAACAAGTTAGGAATACGGCGAAAAGAGAATATACCAGATTTGTAGAAACATGACTATGTAGAAATGTACTTAGATTAATTAATAGATACTAGGAAAAGACTTGAGTCTGGGCCAAGGTCGTATTTAGAAGTGGGGCCGGGCCCAACTCCTAACAGAGTTTTCGAAATACTGTAGACAATTATTCCTCTCTTGCATAATGAAAAACAATTTTAATAAATGTAGAACCAATTTCATCAAACTATTTTAAAATGATTTAGAATATTAATAAAAAACTCATAATAAGAATGCATTTATATTAGATCAGTTCATTCAGAAGTTCATTTAAAAAAACACTGCCACCTACGTGACGTTTTTTACAGATTAAATGATTTCTCCGATTTGGAGAATAAATTAAAAATACTAGCTATTTACTTTTGAAGCTAGATTATTGCTCTTTGATAATATGGTTTCATATTTTCGAAAAAGTGAAAACTGTTGAATTGATTCGGTGTTTTCACAAAAAACCGAACGAGCACTTCAGTTTTCAAAAATAAATAGCCGGAATTTTGAATTTATTCTCCTGTCCGGAGAAATCGTTTAATTTGTAAAAAACTACTTGACTTTTTTCAAATGGAACAACATGGACGTAATGTCATGGTAAGTATTCCTGAAAAATTTCCATAATTACCTCCATTTTCCTTGATGTTTGTTACATATTAATGGTCTAGATGTTTGTATTAAAACTTGCAAAATAAATTAATTTATGACATTTTATGTTTCAACGACCTAGTATAAAGGTTTATGTTTTACAACTATAATATATTATTTTATGTATACATATGGACAGGCGAATACCAAATTTTGGAAAACACTCCTCTCTCTTCAACGTGTATACAACGTAACCCTTCTAAATATAATTTTTCTCCATACCCTACGTTTTTAGTTGAGGTCAGTTTCTATTCAAGGTTTTACGGTGTCTTCAAATTTTCGTACTAACTAGGTGACTTCATCTGGGTCCCACCAATTTCAGAATCCTAGATACGCCATTGGTCTGGAAAACACGAACATGGTGTAGTGAAGTATACTTACAACTAATACATCATCAATCGACTAACAATAAGTATACTATAACAATCCAAATTTATTTGAACTTTAAAGGATATTAAAGACTGGCGACTCATGCGATATTCACGTAACCATTAAATTAACGACTATTGCTTAAAGAGACAAAAGGGATTCTGTTCTATTTTATTCACGTGCACATTACGTAGAAAAAGTTAGTTTTCCCTATTATTGTAGTACCTACTAGAGCTGGGAACGGGCCGGTTTTTTGAAACCCGGTCCGAACCCGGCCCGAACCCGGCCCGGACCCGAACTGAAATATTAAAATGAGGCCCGGTCCGGTCCGAACCCGATATTTCTCAAATCCGGTCCGAACCCGGTCCGAACCCTAATGCTATAGTTACACATCGTGAAAGAAAGTAGTGACAAAACTAGATTTGAGATAGGAATTTAAACAAAGTATGAAACAGTATAGGTAAATGAAATGTTCATGATTGTCATCAGATGCATCTTTAAAAAATTTTGCTTCCATAACTTTAAGCCCGGTACGAACCCGGCCCGAACCCGGTCCGGTCCGTTTCAATATATGAAATTCCAAGTCCGAAACCCGTAAATTACGGGTCCGATCCGGCCCGTTCCCAGCTCTAGTATGTATGTAATGTAGTACAAAGTAACCTGGACGAATGGGAATGAAAAATGAAGGAGGTGAAAGTAAAACTGTACAGAAGATAGACACCAACGTCACAACACTACACACCACCACCACCAACAACACCAACACTTTCTATACACAAATACTAATCGACACTAGGAGGAAAGAAGAAAGAAAGTGTTATACTACTAGAGTTGTGTTGTTGCTGTAGTTGGCACTCAAACAAAAACATGTGAGTATACAGTATACACCCAAAGAGCCAAAGAGAAGAAGAAGAACCCGCCCTGCTCATTTCTATAGAATACAGTATACGGTATAAAGCATTGTGATTTTGTGATCCAGTGCGATGTACAAGAGAGAATGGAGTTGTATTATATTTATTTTATATTGAGAGAGAGAGAAATAGGAGCACAGAGAGGCAATGAAGAAGGCGATTGTATGAACGTGCTATATAATATTCAGTAATTACGATGAAATCCTTTTCTTGTTCCTTACAATTTCTATTGCTGCATGCCGTGCACTGTTGCTGTAAGAAAAAGAGAAATGATAGTCGTGCTATAGATGTGTGTGTAGTAGACTTACGTAGACAATGGAATAATATTATATTATGTACAAGTAGGAGCAAGAGAGATATTATTGTGTCTCACATCACATCACCTCCACCTTTCTGTAGAACGTGTGTAGTTTTGTGTAGGTATCACCTTTCTGTGGGTAGTCTAGTAAGTATAAAGTACGTGGCTGTACAAGGACAACTGTGTGTATTGGAGTGTGGGGAGTATATAGAGTCTAAGAAAGAACAACTAACTACTAAAGTTAAATCTGTTGTATAAATAGAGTAGAAAATACAAACAATAGAAAAAATAGGCGTTTTGATGGGCAGAGAAGGTTTATTAAGAACACAGAGTTGACTACACGATATATTATAGATGTTATTCCATTCTCTCTCTCTCTTTCTCTCCAAGAGAGACAGATCGATTCTTTCGAGGTACACACAAACACAGCAAGTCCAAAAGCCCCAGAAACGAGTTACACACAACTATTCAACTCCCTCTCACTCATAGCACAATTCAAGTGAAAATCTAGGACGCGATCCAATGCTCTGCTCTTATTACAACTATACACCAAAATATATGTACTGTGTGCTCTAATACAGTTACACTCAACTTTCAAACTTCTATAAACATTTGTGGAAATAATCACTTTCACCATTTTCCACTCTCTTCACTGTTTCTCTTCTCAATTCACACAAATAAACTTATTGCTAACTAAATGCTAACTCTTTCCACCATGTAGTCATACACACACAACAATGTCCTGTGCAATTACTGTTTGTTGTTGTGCTAGCCAATCGAAACTATTTACTCTTTGTTATAAATTTAGTATATTGTTGAATTGTGTAATATTATAATTAATGGACTGATTGTGAGTAACAAAGGAAAGCTACTAATATGTAATAATGCATTGTGCAAACATATATTGCTAAATGTTGGGTTGAGTTGAAGAATGAAGAAAGAGCATGAGGCGATACAAGAATGTGTATAGATGAGAGAAAGAAAGCGTGGCTGGAGAAGTTGTAGAGAAGACGGGTAGTTTGTGGATGATGATATGACATGAGGACATGACACGAGGAGCAGAGGAAAGTGAAGTAATGGTGGCAATGTCTTTGAGAGAAGCGATTACATTATTATATTGTAGTAGTACACAACGCCCATTCTTAATACGAACTTTGTGAACATGGAGGGTGATACTATAGTGGAATTGGTGGAACAACGTGTATCTTGGGCACAATAAAACCCCAAGTGCTAACAACGACTAAGCTTGGCTTTACGATCTTAAGATTCCTTCAACTCCTTTCTAAAGCTCAATATAGTTTACCTTTAGCTTCCTCTACCTTCATAAGCAACACTCACACACAAAAACCAATTCCACCATTACGCATTACTGACAGACTCATACTTTACACTTTATCGTCTTCTATAGCAACTAATGTGGTATTAGCACATACTTTATACTTTACACACAGCACATACACACATTTTGCTATAGAAGTGTGTGAGTGTGTAGACATGCTAGACTACATTGTGAGAGACCTATTGACACAACAATATTATATCTCATATATTATACACACGTGTACTAGGTATAGAGTAATATAACATCTAAATGTTCTACTTGTCACTGTGTAAAATATTTATCTGACTAACTGTATGTGGTAGCTATAGTAGCTACCTGTAGTAGTAGTAATTTATTGTATTATTATTTTAGTAGCAGTATGTGCTAAAGGCTGTATGAGTATGCGTTATATATAGTAGCTAAATTTATATGTATAATATTTAAGTGCAACAATCTAAGAGAAAGGGAAATGTGTATTAGGAATATACAGTTAGTAGTATATGTGTTCAAGTGTAGTATATTAGTACAACATTTCTAATGAGATGATGTTTGGTTAGGTACGTCAAAGGGAAAAACGGGAGGAAACTCTTTCTTTCGGGTTGTGTGTGTGTGTTCGTTGGTCCTTGCAATCAAAGCCAATGAGACTCGAAAGACTTTTTCCGTTTGACAATAGCATTCATTCTTATTGTTAGTTAGTACAAGTGGTGATAAGTATGAGCAATAACGCGATCTCGTAGTTTGGACCTTCACGACATTCACAATGACTCCTGGACAAGATTCTTTGGATTTTATGAGCACCTGAGTGGGTGAAAGAATTTTTCCCTGTAGAAACACTCCATATTGGACTTTTGTGTTAAGTTGCAAGTTACGTAAGACTGGTGTGGTCATCATCTTGTTTCTTTTCCAGACTGGAGACGAAGGATGAAAAACTGGAAGAAATGGACACACTGCACTGGCAACGTAGTAGCAGAATGTATGTAGTTGCACATAAATACCTTGCAGCGAAAATAAATGCGAGTAGTAATAGTAATAGTAATGTGTATACTGTGCACGTACAATTTATCACTCGCAGTAGTGCAATGCTGCTCCTGCTGTTCTGTGAGTGATGTGATTTCCAATAACCATACTCGCTAATAGTACCACATGGGACCTGGATACACTATTATCCTAATAGTTCATAGCGCCACACCGGAAATAGACGAGGACACAATACTTCCTTATATACATACATCTATAGTCCGAAGGAAAATAGTGAGAAATCTAGTCCGGCATGTTATTCCACCTATGTAGTCCTCACTATTTGGATACGTCT
Organism: Pogonognathellus longicornis; assembly: GCA_034694085.1. Lineage (NCBI taxonomy): Eukaryota > Metazoa > Arthropoda > Collembola > Entomobryomorpha > Tomoceridae > Pogonognathellus > Pogonognathellus longicornis. The sequence goes on along the minus strand of JAQFYB010004079.1, from coordinate 10,193 downwards.
GCAAATACAATGTGAGAAAGTAGCAACAGTATGGATGTTTCGTGCAAAAAGGTTTTACTTCTACAATAGCAATGTTGAAGAATTCAAAGTATTAACACAGAATATTGACTAGGTACTAGGTAGCTATACTTTTATAGAACAACTTTGATGGTCACTTTCTTTTTCTCACTTTGAGCTATTATGGTGTATAGAGCAGAGTATTACTAAAAGTGGAAGTATATTTGATTTTATATATAATATCCCATGTAGTAGCTACTATACTCTACTTACTCGAAAATCTCTTTGTGCGTAAAGGAACTCTACCAAAAGTTCACTGGAGTTCCTTAACAGTTCAAAAACTCAATTCTGAACGAATTCAAAGAAATAGCTACAATATTTAGGGGCAAGCAACAGTAGGTTTTATATATAAGTCGACAACTCTCCTTTTTGGATGGTGAAAGAAGCTATTAGTACAGTTATATGTCAAATATTATTAGTCCGTGTATGAACATACATGTCTAATATACAATTTTTTATATAGAACATGTTAGAAAGAAAGATTGAATGTAAACCGAGATACTATTGTACATTTCCTTCTCCTATCTCATATAACATAATAAAATAATAATCCAATCAGGGTTGAAAGGCTATTTGTTCTATATGTATCACGGTATCACCGTATCACATACTATGTACCTACATATAATATCCTAAAGTAATGGATAGTACAATATTACTTGCTATATTTATCTCGCTGACTTTGACAACTGCTGCATGATGCCACATACATACGAACGATGAACGACTGATACGGTTAACTTTGAGAACGTCATGTTATTTACTGTATAATATTATAGCCGTATACTTACAGGACAGTGTATTATCAAAGAACTTCTTAGCCGCACACACAACGATGTAGATAATGATAGTGTCCATCAATCAAGTAGACAGGAGACATATAGAAAGAACCTACTCTTATTTCACTGCATCCTCTTAATGGAGAAAGCAGTCCATTAATGTTTCATCTTGAGCTTGGACGAATTGTGTCGTCAGTCAGAGAATAAAGTATCTCTATATATTTATCTTTAGTATACAGAATATCAAATATATTTTTGTAGTTATTTGGTGTATGCTTAGCAGCATAAAGGAATGACAGCACGCAAGGTTGCTGTTGCTCCTGATGAATCATACAAATGAAAGGTGAGATGAAATAGACTATTGACGACATAAATACAAAGCTGCTACTCAATTATGGAATGCAAGTGTTAATTTGGTAAGCATTATAGGGATTACGAATCGTCAAAATAAATGGAATAAAATGTGAGGGAAATTGGAAGTGGGGGAGACGTAGAGTACTACAATAGGTAATCTGTGCTTTACAGACATGTTATGTTGCTATTGCTCAATAAGTATGCCTTTCTCGGTAGAAGACAAGGTACCTGGCAAGTGAAAAAGTTGGAAGGCAAAATAAATTGAAGCCTCGAGATGCAAAAAAAGTTTTACTTCACAGAATAAAGGAAAGGAAAACGAACAATCCGACTGACAGCAAATAACACTACTGTCAACGACAGGAGACTTGAATGAGTTGAATGATGAAAATGCATTGCGAATTTTTGCTCTCTTACTGCGAAAATCTATTTCGCCAAAAACATTACTCAGAATTAAATAAACTTATTTTTACTTTAGTTAAATCTTTCATTTGACAAAAACTTCAATGATGTCAAATACACGGATGTGCATACAACGACGCTTAATTAGAAATTTTTGACGCGTCAATTGTGATGCAAATCATAAGCTTCATGTTCAGGTAGCTTTATCGCATCTTGTGTAATAACAAAAGAAATAAACTCCAAAGAAATAATAATAATAATATTAATAATAATGATAATAATAATAATATTCGAGTGGGTACTAGCAACAATCCTTAGCAGTGAAGCTGCTGTGCTATGTACTAATGTACCAATAGAAGTTTTTAGGGAGGAGAATAGGAAAAAGAAGTAGTTGATGGTACAACTTTTGAATGCTTAGAATCACATATAGCAAAAACTGAGAAACAATGAGAAGGAAATCCCACTCAACTTTAACAAGTCTAAAAACAGTTGTACTAGTAGCTAAGAATGTAGTTATATAAAAATAATAAGAAATGCTGGAAGTGCATTATGTGAAGAAGGAAAGTGGTATGTGAAGACTGTATAATATGTGCCCAAGTCAAGAAGTCAAATCCATTTGGGGAGTAGAGTGAAAGTGAAACTGAAGTGGACATGCAGAAGAAACATTAGCCCTGGCCCTGTCTGATGGACTACTCTTCTTTTTATCAGTCAATAATATCCACTAAGTAACAAGTTCATCCAACCTCCCCGTCAAAAAAACGCCCTAAACTTTTAGTCTATATCGTCTTCTTTTCAGGTTATCAATACAACTATTATACGGTAGCAATGTAGCATATTTTCCTGCTACCTGATAATTGAGAGGAATCAATACTACCGATTTTCTTAAAAACAGTTTTCCTTTTAGCAATTATTTTTAGCAATTATTTTCTATTTAAAAATTGAGTAAAATTAAAAGATTAAAAAAGCTTGGCGATCCATGAACAATGAATGTCCAAGTGCAAGGAAATGGAAATGAAAGAAAATTTAATCTTAGCAAAATTATTCGTCTAAATTTTAAGTACACTTCAAAATTGTATTGATCTAGTTCTAGACTGTTTTTCTTGGGTATATTATAGGCATTTTCTGTGAAGTCCTTTAGTTTTAAGAAAAAGACAGTCGCCAAAAAACGAAGTATGAGGTATATAGGATGTTTGTATGAGAAAGCATAATAAATATGTTTGTTGAGCCCAGCTTAGTTTTGTGCAAGTTTTGCGACTTTACTGACACTAAGTGACCCTTTAGAACCTGTAGGTCATGTCTTTTTAGGCTTTTGTTAGGTTTTAATTCTTTTCACATGTTCTAAAGGTGAATTTTTTAGGACAGGCTATATAGGTGGCTAGATGGAAGATATAAAAATATTAGAGTTGGACTTAAGTGTAACATAAGTAAACGGTCTGATAGAGTAGACAGTGAATACACTCTTTCGTTTTTTATTATGGCTCTTAAGTTAGAGCTGCAGTTAAAAACTAAGTTTTTGTGCTATGTACCTACTTGAGAAGTCGTTGGAGCAGAAAACTAGGAAACTGGTCGAACTTAATCCTTGGGAGTGTAAATGGAACATTATGGAAAATGAAAAGGGAAAAGAGGTAGGTAGACGGTAATATTCCTCGTTTGGAGCAACGAATGCTTTTATGGAAGAATATAGGAACGAACACTTGACGTTCTTTGATTCGTTTGCTTCACATCCCATTTACGTAGTCAGACAAACTCAGCTTATCTTCAAATCACTCTTTTCTCTACTTCTCCTTCTATCTAACTAGAACAACGTAAATAAAAGACAGCATTTGAACAAAAGGCTTTCACTCCACTCCAGCTCCACCCCTAGTCCATTCACATCTCTTTTTCTCCAACTGTTTTCTAAACGCGATCTGCACCTACAACCTACTCCTTCACCACCACTTCCAACTTTCCTATTGTTACACTAATGGCAACCCAACTTCTTCCTACACATTCAAATCCAAACATCCAGCCCATCTCCAAGTAGCTGGATCTCCATCTTTTATTATTAACGCATTCTCATGTTATGTCAGCCATAAAAAATTACACAATACATATATACAGGCACGTACCCAAGGGGGTGCACTGGGTGCTCGTGCATCCCCCAGAATGCTATCTCAAAAAATCGCCTATTTTACCATTCAGTTCAAACACTCGGGGAAAATTATGCATTTTAATAGTCTGGACCTAATTCACAGTGCTGTATGCACTCAATTGTACCTCAAATTCAAATTTTGCTTTACCATTAATTAATTTCTGTAAAAAAACCTTGCTGTGTACCCCCAGCTTACGATCCTGGGTACGTGCCTGCCTTTATACACCGCTTATTGCTACTCACACTAAAAGCTGCTTTAATTCCCAAATTATTTCTACGTGCACAAAACGTATTTCTTCATACATTTAATTACAGTTATTGAGTTGCAAATAAAGAAAGTGAACAAATGTAATAATTTCTGCTAGAAATCACTCAGAAGTTAGTGCACGCTTTAATTGTATGAATAATGTAAATCATATTATTGACAGTTAGATTCTCAGTATCAAGAAGAAACGTCGAATGCACACGTAGACACGTATAAATGTAATTAGAACTTTGCAAGTGTAGCAAAGTGCATATAGGTACATGATGCTAATTATATTACTTCTATGGACTTACTGCCAACTTACTCTGACAACCCAGTGTGCGATTTCATGGAAAAAACCTATTAGCTTTTAGCTGAACAGTTAAGCCTTACTTTGACAAACCCAAATTCGCAATTCACTTTTACACCACACACGTATGTAACGTATGTATATATAACTACTCTCTACGTTACTTTTACATTAAGTAGCTACATATACCATACGTGTATATACAGATGGAAAAAGTGCAACACTGTTTTGGTAGCACATACACAACAAACCTACGAAGAAAGATAAAAGTAAACGACAACCGCAAGCAAAACTAGGAGAATAGATGAAAACGTTATTTCACTGCACTGTAGACTAACTATATGTATACGGAGACAGTTTTCCAATTTAGGCACAATGTGAAATCCTCATATTTTTTACTCTATTTGTTTGTGTTTCCAGGGTTTGCATTATACAAATTCGCTATTCGTACGCAGAAAGATGACGTAGTATAAAATCTTACGCTAAAAATATTCACAGTAAAGTCAAACACAGAGATGGGAATGCGAAATGTGAGTGTAGCCAGTCGTGCGAGTCCTAGATTAAATCCGTACGAATTATATATGGTGCTATGCTACAGTATATGCGACGTGCGACGATCGTAAGGACGATAACGACTTTCTCGTAAATATAAGCTTCCATAGAACTCATGTTGCCTACTTGATTTCCTGATTGCTTCCACTTTGTCCATTCTATCCTTTTCATATAACACAATATGATTTGCAACAAGCGATAAAGATGAACAGAAACTGAGCAAGCTGAGCATAAAAATAACAATAGAAAATATTCTAAAACTCTGGCAGGTATTTATAACACCATAACCAACCCTTGTGTCTAGTCTTGTCACAGTGCTACACAGTAGTTTCCATTTAATGCAAAAACTTATAAATACATACAGATACGGCTATTTCTCTTTAAATTACAAATATTGCGCATTACGTTATTGGAAAACTATAGACAATACTGTAATACACATGGAGTACAGCTTGAAATGATGTTTTGCCGAAGGTTTCCTAATATGTAGAATAAATGAAGACTTCGAACCAATGCAATGCAATGACCCATTGTCGTATAGCCAGTATGCCAATCCATGTTTCCAACTATATTCTTCTAAAAGTTTGTATGATATGATATGTAGCAAAGCAAAACATAATAAGAATATGAAAAGAATGAGTGTAACACATGACACATGTGTAACAACTGTATTATCCAAGCACACGTGTCAGTGCGTATAGATGCCATAATAATAATACTAATGGCAAGCAGTGATTTTGCACAGATTCTTCCATAGACCCACTGAAATGAAAAATATGATCTTATTTCATGTTAAAAACAGGAGGGTTGCATAATACAGTCCCAATAGAAGTGCCAAAATCTCAGAATTTCGTAGAAGCACTCATAGAGTTCTAATTTAAAAAGTCCGAACCAGCCTGGAGAAAGACCGGGTTAGGTCACGGGCCCGGTTCCCAATAATATTCAGTTCTGAGTCCCACCTAGCTATACTCTTGGTTGTATTCCGCTTGAATATTTAGCATGCTTGAATATTAGTACATGAAATACATGCAGTAATAGTAATAATTAACCACAATCACTTTCTCTTGGCTCTCCAAGCCGCAGTATAAATAATAAATTTACACATTTGTCGTCAGAGTGTAGAGGTGATGGTTCACAATTAGAAAATATCTGTGAGTTGGAGTTATTATCACTAATTGCAAAGCGAAAGCGAGTGTTTCTGCCGGAAATGAATGACTGTGATGAAATTCAATTGGTCTATGTAATTTGTCATTGGTTTTCGGTTGAGGTCAATATTAACATGGAAAATCGAATATTATTCGTGATACTATTAAATTGCAGAGCAACCACCACATCAAAAATCCCTATCGCAGTCAACCTTGCTAACTCACACATCCCATCATAAAATTGACGTGGCACCGCTAAGACAAGAACTGCTAACAATTTTCGTCCTACGTCGTCGATCGAACCGTTTTGCTACTTAATTATCTTGGCATATGTTGTAAGCCAGAGAAATTAATTGTCCATTTATCTCTATGTTTGAGTCAGTCAATACAAGCTCTTTCAAATGTCAAATCAGATTCAATTTCAAAGTGGAGCAGCAACTGTATTCATTTGAATGTAAATTGATGTAGTCAGGAAAGATTGTTTGTAGGACAAGGACATTCAGCAGGAGAGTTAAGTTAAAAGTGTAAAAGCAAACCATGAAAACTCTACCGGTATGAACTATTAGATAGTGCTTCGGTAGTCGGAGTGGATAATCAACTACGAATTATGACTTAATCGAGAAAGTTCGGTGGGTAAATTGGGGAAATGAGAAACTACCCTAGTTCAAATGTAAGCACCTACCTTAAGTTCTAAACTTCCCTATTGACATGTTGAGAAGAAGGTATCTATCTGAATACATAGCAGGATAGTATTCACACATCAGGCTATGGCTAGTACATTGCTTTTATCTTTTGCAGTAAAATCATTTCTACGAATGTGAATGGTTTGACGAATAAATACATTTACGTAAAACCGCAGAGCGACATTTCTCAGTTATTTATTATTCATTGTGTAAAACAAATATATTATTTATTATTCATTGTATAAAACAAATATATTATTTAAAAAAATTAACAAAAGATGATTCTATGTAGATACTGAGGAAATGGGAAATAAGAAAACAGAAAAATACAGGTAAAGGATAACATAACTTTGGTAACTATATACTTACAGTTGACTGTGAAAGAGGAAAGTACTTTATGAGGAAAGAGCTGTTTGAAGAAGAGGAAAACACACACTTCATTTCTATCAAACGGTTTAAATATTTGTAATTCAAGTGGACCAGAATATTGATTTTTGATACTAATGGACTTTCGACTGCATACTATTATAACTATTATGTGTACTTTGAACTCAAGTTTTCGTAGTTTACTTGAAACTATTGAAAACAAAACATACACTTATTGCTGCTGAATAAATATGAATTCAACTTGCTTTCTGACTGGTTTCCTGGAAGTACCAACTTGCAAAATATATTATTTTTTTAGATGACAATTTATTTGCTTTGTGCATTGGATGCTGCTTTGAATAAGGTAAGAAAACCGAGCTTTTGTGCAAAGATTGAGAAAATAAGAATTGGGACACTGTAATAACAAAATTAGCATCCTCACTTGACATTTCAAGAAGTTGAACAACTGTATCAAAAAAACTGTCCCATTATTAGGGAGTATTGACTTCTCATTGTCTAATTAACAAAGTTCATACCTACTATATAATTAGCATCAACGGAACCACCTTATTGGTCCGTGCTCTCCTTGTCTTTAATACTTCACAAATAACCCAAGTATCTTTTGCCTTAACAAATAAAAAGATTGAAACATTCTTCACAAAGGATAAATGTCTTTTAGGTAGGTATTTGTATTGTATGACCCAAAAGACTGCATGCATTATCAGCTAATACGCTTCAGCCAATGATTTTTCAGCATACTATTTCAGTGCTAGTCTTCTTGATTAAATTAGAAATGGCATCTCTAGTTTCTTCATTAATTGCTAGTTATGATTTTTGAAGCGGTATTATTACATGGAATGATATTATTACATTATTTCTGCATGATGGTTGTTAAACTAGAGCAGAAGACTGATACAACATTCATAGAATCTATATTATAAGCACTTGTAAAAGATATGTGTGCTATAAGACGGGCTTTGATTAGTTTTTGCGGAGAATAGAGGAAGTTGGTATATAGATTGGAAAACAATGAAGCGTGAGAGAGTTTCTGCGTTTCTGCAGGTTTTGATAATGTGATTATAAAGGAAGAGATGGAAGAAAGAGTTTTAGTTTGGAAAGCTTGTTTGGAAAGTGATTGGCAAAAGTTTGTGTTGAATAATATGTGTGTCGTAGTATCGTATGTGTGTGCTACTAGTGGAACTTGATAAGAAGAAACGACTGAAAATATGAGTTCTCTGGAAATAGAAATATTAGAAAGTGGAGCTTAGGAGCACAATAAAACGTGTGCATTTGTGCACAAAGACACAATAGAAAATAATAACATTAGTGAAAAAGAATGACAAAATGGAAGCACTCGGAAATCAACGTATTGCAAAAGCAAATAAGTGCTGCTGCCACAACGACTTGAAATAGGGTCGGAGTCTGAGTGTGTGTTGCTAAAATGTAACTGAAGACGACTAAGGTACATAAATACAGTACAGTACATTATTGTACACTAACCGCTTTGAAAATGTTTGCGACGCTTACACAACTTGAGTTTATCGCCTATTCTTCACTTTAGGGAGACACAAGCACAACATTCACGGAACAACTTTTTTAGATTAGAATAGAATTCACGAGCATTCATACAAAGTACATTATACATGTTTGTATTTGCAGCACAGTCCTTCTGCCTGTTGTGTATATGTCGTGTAGAATATTATCCTTCTTCCTTTTAAGCATAATACTTGTAACCAAACCGCATTTATAACACAACAGACTCTACTACTACTACTTCTGTGACTCTGACTCTCCTCCGAGCAGCCACTAGTTTGTTGTGTTACGAAAGTGGTAAATAGAAATGGCAGTTTCTTTTCAATTTAACTTCAACTCTAGATTTCCTCATAGGTTTCTCATGCTCTTTCTATACTCTCTCAAGTCTTCTCTCTCTCCCCTACTAGTATTCCTCAAATGCCACTATCTCCTCAGTTGATGAACCGGCGAGAATCCTAATCCTACTTGGCAAATCGCACGCAATCCATACACACACTCACACAACACACTACATTAACTTGTACTTGCACTATAATACAAAAGTAAATACTAAACTCACATATGTATCTAATGTCTGCATAATATTTTATGTTTATGCCATGAGTCCGTGTGTGAGAAACAGAGAGATCTAGAAAGATGAACACAGAACACAGCCAAGTAAGTGGCTTGCCATTGTCATATAAATGTATACGCATACACAATACACACGAGTATAAGACTACGTGTACTTACACACATACATAACATACGTAGATATTACACACATAAATACATTGCTTATAATGATATGGGCAGAAAGAAGAAGAGGATCCTAGATAGTGGTAGTAGCTGTGTAATAGCACTAGCTAATGTAAGTGAACAAGAAAAGGAAAAAGTGTTGAAAAAAGTGTATTTGAGACATGCAAGGGTCTGCCTTCGTGCCATTGCATTGCATTATTATTATCCAATTCGATCCCATCATTTCATTATGGCAAGAACAGGCACAGACATAGACATAGACATACAACATAGACACTCTTACATTTAGTCTTTTCTTTCTCAGCGTAGGTAGTTCAACTTCAAGACTTCAACTCTATGTACTCATTCCTCTTCGTGCTCTGTATAATAGCCATGCACATATACAACATACATACTAGCATCGAATTGATTAGTAGTTTATCTCAAGAAACTCTCGCAAAGTGTTTTCTTAAATGCATCTCTTCTCTCCTACATCATTTACATTTGCATTTATCTATATTAGCATATCAACTCTCCTCTTCCAGTCCCATAAAAATTCATTCTTCTCTAAATCTTCACTATCTCACATACTAATATCATCTCAGCTCACAAATAATCATGTAAATGAATACTCTCTACTCTCTATCCCACTACATTACTAGTATGTATTTATGTATACTTCTCAATCCAATAAACAATGAGTAGTCGCACAGGTAATAGTAGTAGAAGGACAACAAGCTAATTTGTAAGTAAGTAAAAGAGCCGTCGTCGAAAAATAAAATCTACGTGTACACTTTCAATATGGCTAATATAATAATAACAAAATACCTATCTAGTAGAGATGCGACCGAACAAGAACAGAAATTTGTTCAAACCGAACAAAAGCCGAACACAAAAAGCCTGTTCGGTCTCAATTTAAATAG